>WEIV01004847.1:7977-21195 GCA_013390005.1 Calyptomena viridis
CACCAAGTGCCCTCAGCTGCTCTTCACCCGCTTCACTTCAAGACCTTTCACTACCTTCGTTGCCTCCTTTGGATACTCTCAAACAGCTCGATATCTTTCTTATATTTTGATGCCCAGAACTGCCACAATATTCCAGCTGAGGTAGTGTGAAGAGGAGATGGTGCTGGAGAAAACTCATGGCATATTCCTGAGGGATCTATCCAGGAGATTAACAACTCAGAATGCAGGTCTGATGTCTGCTCAGGACACAGGACTGGAGACCACCACCTTATGGTGTCATTGGAGCAGGTGCTTATGTCCATGACTGAGGTGAAATGGGACTCCTGCACTGTGGTAGTAGGTATATAGGGGTCTTGAGTGAGGTCGCCTGAGTTATTTAGGAGCACTGGAGCCCTCAGAGTCCTGACACCACCCCTGTAGGACTAGTGTAGCACAAGTTCAGCAGAGAACCATGCTGGTTTCCAAAGGTCACTTGGTTACAGCCAAATTAGAGTGGCAATGCCATGTGGCAAAATGTGGTCCCCACAGTTGTTCTAGTGTGATCCTTATGAGTGATTATGGACCCTTTCTCATTGCTAGATTTAAGTTTCCCTTTGAGGTGAAGAATTCGTATACTAGAATGCCCAGCCCATAGACTGACTACACTATATACTGATTAATTTCCTTTTCTACTCACTTATTTTCTTTCTTTCTTTCTTCTCCTTAAAGAGAAATGAACAAGACTGAGTTAAGGTACATAATATAAATGAAACTTANTTGACATCACCTCTGGCTGTCATTAAGGAACAAAGAATCATGTTGTTTCAGATCTTTTTCTAATTATATTGCTACTAATAATATTGATAATTATTATAAAATCCAGACCTAAAATACATTCTCTGTGTTGATCTGGCACACTGGACAAGTTTACGAATAGTGATATCAGAAATTTCGAATAGCAACAACAATCAACGGATTTGAACTTGTTTTTCTCAACCCTTTAATTCCCTTTTACATTACAGTAAGACAGAAAGGTTGGTTTGTTACACTTAATTTTTTTTTTTTTTAAATAAAAGGAAACAAATAATCACAGTGAAGCACAAGAGATTTTGTAACAAACATGCCATGGACAACTTCCACAAATTTCTCACTTTTAAATCAACATTAGCTTCATCGTTAACATCTAATCTTAGGGCAACTATTATAGAAAAGAAATAAAGAGAAACAACTTCTATCTGAGTTTTTCTCATCTGTAACAAAAGCATTATTTTTTTGTGAGACCTCTGGTGTTGCTAGTGTTCTCTGGAAGCCTGAAATAGGACTGTTTCGGTGCCCAATCACCTTCTCAGTGAAGAACATTTTTCTAATATCCAACCTAAATGTCCTCTGACACAGCTCCAGATCATTCCCTTGAGTCCTGTCCCTGGTCCCCACAGAGCAGAGCTCAGTCCCTGCCTCTCCTCTGCCCCTCACGAGGAAGTTGTCACTGCAATGAGGTATCCCCTCTATCTCCTCCAGTTGAACTCACCAAGTGCCCTCAGCTGCTCTTCACCCGCTTCACTTCAAGACCTTTCACTACCTTCGTTGCCTCCTTTGGATACTCTCAAACAGCTCGATATCTTTCTTATATTTTGATGCCCAGAACTGCCACAATATTCCAGCTGAGGTAGTGTGAAGAGGAGATGGTGCTGGAGAAAACTCATGGCATATTCCTGAGGGATCTATCCAGGAGATTAACAACTCAGAATGCAGGTCTGATGTCTGCTCAGGACACAGGACTGGAGACCACCACCTTATGGTGTCATTGGAGCAGGTGCTTATGTCCATGACTGAGGTGAAATGGGACTCCTGCACTGTGGTAGTAGGTATATAGGGGTCTTGAGTGAGGTCGCCTGAGTTATTTAGGAGCACTGGAGCCCTCAGAGTCCTGACACCACCCCTGTAGGACTAGTGTAGCACAAGTTCAGCAGAGAACCATGCTGGTTTCCAAAGGTCACTTGGTTACAGCCAAATTAGAGTGGCAATGCCATGTGGCAAAATGTGGTCCCCACAGTTGTTCTAGTGTGATCCTTATGAGTGATTATGGACCCTTTCTCATTGCTAGATTTAAGTTTCCCTTTGAGGTGAAGAATTCGTATACTAGAATGCCCAGCCCATAGACTGACTACACTATATACTGATTAATTTCCTTTTCTACTCACTTATTTTCTTTCTTTCTTTCTTCTCCTTAAAGAGAAATGAACAAGACTGAGTTAAGGTACATAATATAAATGAAACTTACCTTAAATTCAGTGTAGGTCATTGTGGGGCATCACAGAGATGTCAATCACCGAATATGTTGTACATATGTATATATTAATATGAGAGGTGGAAAGTACCGTGAGAGGAGGAAAGGAAAAAGTGAGGATATTTTGTCCTTTTTATTTTTTTTCCCTGAAGGAACTTAAAAAAAAAGAAGTAAAGAACTGCAGAAAATAGCTGTATAATTCTGTTATATGCACTGTATACAGAGCCTAACCATTAATGTAGCAGAGTTCATGGACTCTAATAAAGAGGAAATTACCCTATATTTCAGCACTGTGTTCTCAGAGTTCCTTCTCATGTTTACAATCAGTGGGTAGCTATTGAACTCACAAAGCTTTTTTTCCCTCTGCCTAGTTGTCTGCCATAGTGAGGCATATTACTACGGAATGTACAAGTGAATTTAAAATAAGCAGCATTTCTCTTAAATGCTTGCAATTTTCTGGTTCCTTGTCCCCTGGCAAATGCCTCATTGTGTTCAACTAATATCTACACATTTTTCTATACAGCTGTTTTTGTATTATTTTTATTATTTCTGCTTTCCAAGGTTATTTTTTTCCAGAGTGGCTTTAACTGTAGAAATAGGTTATCCAAATGTATACAAATGAGCTTCTCCTTAAGTTCAAAGTCACTCGTAAACAAGGGAGATGTGGCATTCTCTCTTCAGCTGCTACTAAAGCCTTACAAGTCTCATAAGTTCAAGATAGATCCCTTGCCTAAACATCAAGTAAAAGTCCCGTCTTTTCAGGGGAATAGAAGTTTATTTGCTCACTCACACAAAAAATAAAATTGTAAAGAAACCTCGTGTTCTCCTCTGGAAAAGAAAATAGTAAATTTGTATACCATGAGCTAAGTAACTCTCCCTATATATAAAAATTGGTATATATACACATACATACATTCCTACAAGCATATGTATTTTTCCTGTTGCTACTTCTCCTGCAATAGAAAAGCCCCCTGAACATAAAGAAGGTCAAAACCTTAAGTACGAGCTGAAGAACAGCAAAGTGCAAAATACCACCATATAATAAGTCAGTCAGAATTTGTGGAGAAGAGTAAAAGAGAGAGGAAAAGGTAGCTTTAAAGGCACAGATGTAGAAAGAGGCGGAACTTTTCATTAGTGAATGTTGCATACTGTAATATTTTAATTTTCAAAACTTCAACAAAATGGAATGGTGCCTTAATGAATGGGAAATTAATAATTAAAAAAAAAAAAGGATTAAAAAAGAGAGAAAAGAAAAAAGAAAAAGCTGAACAAAACCCAGCCACAAAGCACAATTAATTTCATCTTTGTGGAGGACAATTACCGTTCTATGGAATGGCATTTGAAAAGTGTCCCACAGACACACACCCACTAGACACATCATATAAACCAAAGAAGAAATATGCGAAGATAAACCTTCAGTTATGGTTTGCTTTAAAGCACTGCTCAGTGGATCTGAAGTCTGAAATCTGCTTAATTGCTTATGTGTCTTATTTTAATCACTTAATAATATTCACTTTTTGTTTTTCCTGCCTGTGTCCCTTCCTCTCTCACTCCTCACTTCCCAAGAAGTTTGGGACATTTCACGGATCTCTCACTTCTATGTTAAAGTCTATTTCCTAAAGGCCCATACTTGCCTAGTGGATATGTACTTTAATTAAAAGCAATATATCTTTCTTTTTTCTTTCCTTCTAATCTCTATCTATAGGGTTGCCCTTGGAGTTTCTATTCTTCAGGGCAAGGTGAATGGAATTCACTTGTTTGCCTGGGATATATCTAGTAAAGTTAAGACACTAAATAAAACAAGCATATGGATTTTTAATCATTATTATTGTAAGTTTAATGTAAGCCCTGAAATGTGACAGTCACCAGGAGGAGGAAAAAGTGGGTAACAATTCTTTAAAGATAGTCCCCAGGGCTGCTTAATTTTTGCTTTAAATAAGAACAGGTCAGTCTTCTTAAAATTGAAAACTGCCTTGGTGAAGTCAATGGCAAAGTTGCTGTTGGCTTCAAAGGAATCAAGGTTTCATCTTTTATTTTAAAATGTAAGCTCTCTGCTACTGTAAATCAGTATCACTCCTCTGACTTGAAATTGATAGCAGTCTTCAGACTCACAATCTCCATATGCCTCTATATTCCCACTGCCTGCTATATGAATCAGAGCACTTTCCTGCAACTTTTCACTGAGCCAGTTAAGTCTTTCTCTGTTGAAGCACCCTGGATGATAAGGAAGCACTTCACAACACACCTGTTTATTCCTTGCTCCAACATTGGTGGCACAATCCTCAGGAGAGAAAAATATAGCACTTTCCAGATGGAGAAACCTGTTCTTCAGTCTTCTAATTTTGCTGATGGGAAGGACATTGTTGGGAAATCGAGGCAATCCAGGTAGGGAGGTAGGAGAGAAGAGATAGAACAGTAGGGTGAGTTCAAGCTTCAGGAGCTAAATTATGAGATAACTGAAAGTACAGCCTGATAACAAGTAACAGAAGAAAGGCCTACAAGAAACCAGAAGAGGCAAGAACACCATGAGAGTGATGAGAATTAGCTTTATTCCTGTTGCACAGGAGAGATCCAGGGCATGTAGCCATTTTCTAAAACAGATTATAGTTTTATTTTAATCTATAATTTATTTTGTGTCCAACTCATCAGATACCCCACAGTATAGAAGTGATTTGTACACCCTTTAGTTGATTTCTCAGCTTAGATGTTTTGTGCCGTTTCAACATCACTTGTCTTCCTCAAAAGGTATTTGGAATATCTTCTACTTCTCTTTTACTATAGAAGTCTCTGGTGGGGAATGATGAAAGCTATTATTCTCAGCAGGTGGAATAATGTTTACCTGTGGATAGCCCTCGACTTCTTGAAACACATCCAATGCTATGGCATTGAAAGCATTCACCAAAATCTTCCAAGTCAAGTGCTCAAATGTTTGAACTCTGTGTTTAAGGAGCTAAACAAGCAGCCTAATCTTCAGCAATGATATGCTTGTGTGCTGTATTTGGCTGAGGTAGAGCTAGTTTTCTTCACAGTAGCTGGTATGGAGCTGTGTTTTGGATTCGTGCTGAATACAGGGTTGATAACAGAGATATTTACACAGAGCCAAGGTCTTTTCTACTTTTCGTACTGCCACACTGAAGGTGCGTGGGAATTTGGAAGAAGACACAGACGATTGTATGATCCAAACTGACCAAAGGGATATTCCAGACCATAAGACATCATGCTCAGTGTATAAAGTTGACGGAAGAAGGAGGAGGGGGTGATATTTGGAGTGATGGTGTTTGTCTTCCCAAGTAACCACAGCATGCGATAGGACCTTGCTCTCCTAAAGATGGCTGAACACCTACCAGCCCATGGGAAGCAGTGAATTAATTCCAAATAATTATTTTTCTTTGCTTGTGTGCACAGCTTCTGCATTACCTATTAAACTGTTTATCTCAAACCATGAGTTTTCTCACTTCTACCCTTCCAATTCTCTCCCTGATCCTGCTGGGGGGGGAGTGAGGCTGTATGCGGCTTGGTGACTGGCTGGGGTTAAACCATGACAGCTGAGTAGGCAGGATCTTTTCAAGGCAACACATTTATTTTGGTGTTCCAATTTGAGTTGAAAAGACCACCTCCAGGCCATCAGAGAGGAACAAGTCATTGCCCAAGTTTCAAAAAGAAACAGAGGCTGGGTTGGTGCCTGTAAATGATAGGGAACCACAGGATACAATGTCTTATTTAGAAGATTCATCTTTTCAGTACACAGAGCACCAGCAGGAAAGTTAACAGCCTGTCCTTCATTCTGCCAATTAATGGAGGTGTACTTTGAGCAGCAGAAGTATCGCTGTGCAGCTCCCTGTTTTTTTCTCAGAGTTGGGCACTGCTGAGACAAGTGAGTGTTTAAACAGATCCTTAATATAACTGCAAATATTGCCACTTCCCCCTGTTGAACTGAATTTTCTTATATTCTTCTTCTTTTTTTTTTTTTTCCCTCCACACTGCAGTAGTGCCAATAGACCCAAACTAAGAATGGGATCTGAACTCTGACTCTGAAAAGGAAATGATCCTACCAGATGGGTTGATAATTTAAATAGTCAGAATAGACAAGTGAATACTGTCAGTCTTATTACACAAGTGGGGAACTCATTAAATATTGTGCCCTCGATTATGGAGTTATTTAGGGGTAGAACTATGGTCTGAACCTAGATTTCCTCTATCCAAGCTGAGTGCATTAGCCACTGTGTGTAATAAGGCCAGAAAGGGCAATTTTAAGCAGGAAAGAAAAGGAATCAAGGGAGCGAGCAGCGGAGTTGTTAATGTAGCTGTGGTTTTGCATATGTGTGAAAAAGGAGAGCAAGGGTCATTCAGCAGAGACATAAAAAGAAGAGAATAAAGATTGGAAAGTGACTCAGGAAATAACTCTGCAAAAAGATGGAGCAATTAGCCTTTTCTTATTTTCTTTCTTTGCATTATTCCTCTAAACTTTATTGATTTTTTTAACCATGTAGATACAACATTTTATTTTTCGTTTTATTATAGCATTCACCATCTCTTCAAATTCCAATTGATCTGGCTTTTGCTTTAATCATCCAATTAATACAGCTCCAGAAAAACTCAAGGGAGATGTACCTAATGCTGAGAACAAAAAAACATACAGGCAGAGCAGTGCTTATGACCCTGTAGGAGGCTTTTTGATTATGCCTAACTACTGTGATCAATACTTCAGGACTTTTAAAAACATGCATATTGTGTGAAATGTAAATGGTGATTTTATTTTTTTTTCTCAGTAGGTTTTATTTAAAAGCAATTTGCTCCATTCCACCTGAGTCACACAAATGCAAATTTCAAATGCTTTCTTCTGAATCACAAGAAATGAAAGGAACATTTAGCTGTAAATAAAGCACATATATAAGGGTACATATGTTCATGTGAAGATTATGAATGGGATGTTGTGGATTTATTCCTCTGGTAATGGGAGAGGGGCATTGCACCTTAGTAGGACTCAGGTGCTCTATAACTATGCTAGAGCAACAATCCTTGTATGTATTATAAACAATAAAACAAAGTTGAAAAATCAACTGCCAATAAAGGTGGTAGGCATGGTTGAGATTTCCCTCCAGTTCAAACAGAGCTATATTCAACACCCATTCTCCCTTATGCCACCCCTACCTGAAAAAAAAAAAAAAAAAGTCCCAAACATGTAAGCCAAAACCTTTATAGAAAATTTTAGATGTGCTGAGACTCTCATTCTTTCCTCAGGTCACCAGCCCTCAATATTACATTGGAATCCAGATATTTCTGATTTCTTCATTGTTTTATTTTGCTCTGTTTCTTCATATAAATGTTAAAACCAAAAAAAGAATTGCCCAGTGAATCCTTCAGGAATATTTCAGGCAAAACATTTTCAGTCTGTACCAAACCCATGTGCCCATGACTGCATTATCTACTCTGTAGCTGGTACTGAGCACTCACCAGCTATTGCCCTCTTGTAAGATGCAATGTGAGATGACCTGTCATGAGCACTGTTGTGGTTTTAAGTAGCCGGAGTTTTTTATTAGCTGGGGGGGGCTAGGAGAGAGGCTTTTTTAAGAAGCTGCTGGAAATTTTCTCTGCTAAGCTAGCCCAAGGTCAGCCGACAACGCCTCTGTGATAACATATTTAAGGAGAAGAAAAGAAAGCTAGGCAGAACATTATGGCGGCTTAAGAGAAAGGAGAGTGAGAAGTTTGACTAATGCCAAGGTTGGAGGGAAGGAGAAAGAGGAGATGCCTTAAACACTGGAATAGGGCCCCAGCAACCTGTGGGGGATCACAGGAGCGAAGATTCGCCTGCAACCCATGGAAAGATTGGNCTTTTAAGTTCTGATTTTAGTAGTAGTAGTAGTAGTGAATACTTAACATTCGAAGTTAGAGCCTGTTTTGCCTGTGTGAAGTGGTTAATAAACAGTTGCTTGTAATCCTTATCACAAAACTCTAGGGTTTTTTTTCCTTTCTCTGAGAAATTCTGGATCTGTATGTGAGCTCTTGGCATTTAGCCAGAGTCAAACCATAACAAGCACCATGGTGTAACTTTACCCACCACGTCCTTACTCACAGGTAAACCTGAGAGCCATATCTCAAGGGATGGATCTCCATTCACTTTGCCCAGCTATCAGATGGGTACAGCGAGCTTGTAAGTGTCCTTTCCTTCTCTGATACAGCTTTAGCAGTAATTATCTTTCCCATTTTATTATTAGGAAAAATTTCTTCACTGAAAGGGTGTTCAGGCCTTGGAACAGGATGTCTAGGGAAGTGGTGGAGTCACCATCCCTGAAGGGATCTAAAAGACACACAGATGTGGCACTTATGAACATGGTTTAGTGGTGGACTTGGTAGGGTTAGGTTTGTACTGGAGCTTGATGTTCTCTAAGTGTCTTTTCCTATTCTATTCTATTCTATTCTATTCTATTCTATTCTATTCTATTCTATTCTATTCTATTCTATTCTATTCTATTTGAGACAATTGGGTTCATTCAGCTTGAAAAAGAGAAGGCTTATAAGTGATTTAATTGCAGCCTTCCAGTATCTAAATTCAGTACAAGAAAGATAGAGAGGGACTTTTTGTGAGAGCATGTAGTGACAGAGCAAGGAGGAATGGTTTAAAACAAAAAGCTGAAATATAGTTTAGATATTAGGGATATTTACAGTGGGGATGGTGATGCACTGGAACAGGTTGCCCTGGGAAGTTGTGGTTGCCCCATCCCTGGAGGTGTTCAAGGCCAGGTTGGATGGGTCTCTGAGCAATCTGATCTAGTGGGAGGTGTCCCTACCCGTGTCCAACCACTTGTCAGGGTTGTTGGAACTAGATGATCTTTAAGGTCTCTTTCAATCCAAACCATTTATGATTCTATGTCTTCATTTTTCTAAATATTTTAATGACTTCATCTCCACAAGTTTTCCCAGACTTCCTGAGAACTCATGATAACTCTTAGTACACAACAGCCTTCTTTTGTAAAGCAGTAGCAAAGTTGTCTCTGTACAACTCATTTTTGATTATTATGAACTTGCAGCAACTAGCTTCATTGGATGCTCTCTCTAGTTCATCTCTGAAAAGATCCTCTAGATTTTGCTATTTTAGTACTTATAATCTTTACTAACCCTAAAAGTTACACTAACATCTTCTTTAGGGAATAAAGGTATCCCCAAGGCTCTTTCAAGTACAGATTTGTAAGTTATTTAGGTTACAAGCTCTACAGCTCTTGGTGAAGAGCTACCTGAAAATGCCTGGTATGGATTTACTTGTCAGCACACTCAGGCTATTTGTGAGGCACTTACATGGGTGGCTGCAATAGGAGAAAGAGCCCATCAGATGCTGGGTGGCTGCCTTTTCTAGAGGCATAGACGCAGCTAACAGATTTCCTCTTATCTCCCCTCCACCTCAGAGAAGCCAGTTTTACAGCATACTTGATGCCAATTTGGTGCCTAAAGAATGATTTCCACCACCAGGAGTTGCCAGGCTGTAGGTGAGTGAATAGCAGCCCTGTGCCAATTTCCCCTCTATCATAAGAAATCACCACTTGTTTACTTGACAGAGCTACAAGTGTAAACAGCTGTACATTTCAGTGCATACAAGATGTTACAAGTGTAAAACAGCAGCCATGCATATTATGTGTTTCAGGGCTCTACAGGTTCACTCCTGCTTTCCATCAGAAAACAGAGAGTGTAATGTGATTTGCAGGAGAGAAGAACGGCTTTGCTCAGCTGAAATGTGGTGAGCACATGCAGGCAGGGAAGAAGTGATCTGCTGAGTTTTCCAGTGGTCGTGCCGCTCCAGAGGCAGGGACTTAGCTGGTGGTCAGCAGTGATGTTACTGTCACAGTGTCACCTGTCAAATTGTCTCTGCAGGAATAATGGTGACTGGATACCCTGTTGATTAGTGCATGGTTAAAGCCTAAAGGATGCAGGCATACAGAGTCTGAGCTCACAGTCAGATTTACCCCCCCATGTAACGGCACTTAGTCCAGGGAAATCACTCCTGATTGGCACCACAGGCTAAAGAATCTGTCTGAAGGGGTGGGAATGAAATGTGGCAGTGACAGAGTGCTGAAGCAATGCCTGTTTTCCAGGTGAAATGCTGTTCTTTGTGAATAATAACAATCTGCATTGAGTAGATACTAGATGCTCTTGATTAATTAAGGCTCTATTATGTCTAACCAAAGCACACAAAAAATCCTCTACCTACTGACTCTGTAAGATTTTGCTTTTTAGTAGTCAGGCTAATGGTGAAGAGACTTGGTAACAGATCATTTGGAGTATCTGATTATATTCATATGTGCTGATGAGAAGCAACAACAAGGAAGCCTCAGAAAAAAAAATTATCCTTTGATCCACAGTACTTGTTGTCTAAAATATAAGCAAAACTAGCAAATCCTGCAAAAAAACTTAGAGAAATGAGTGCACTTCTGAGCAAATGGATATATACTTTTAATTAGAACAACAGTAAAAAAAAAAAAAAAGAGGTGTCCATCAAGACCAGGACCTTGCCTCTGGGGGTGCTCAGTAATAGATGCTTTGAAATCAATGCCTGGAGCCAGTGATATTTTTCCTATTGTGTCCACATCTATTTTGACGCTCAACAAATTACTTCTTCACCTAGTGATTATAAGCAGACTTGTCCTTCAAAAATTCACCTTTATGAAACTCATATTTTTTCACCTTGCTTTCAAAAAGAATGTTGTATTACAAGAATGGTGGAAATCAGTTCATTTCCACTGATTTGATGTATCACTAATTTACACCAACTGAATATTTGGCTCTCAGTCCTTATGAAATTCCAATTGCAAATCACTGCAGGAAAAAAGGCACAGTCCTGGAAACCTGTAATGAGCCTGTAAAGGTCCTCTGTCTATGAAGTCTCATTTTTGTAAATTTTAACCACCACACTATGACTCTTAAAATACTGACAGAAAAGAAAACAACTGCCTCAACTGCTTGCTCTCACTCATTCTATCTTTATGCCATAGAGTTCAGAACATTTCAGTCTTTCCATGAATCATTTTCCAAAACTATTTCCAATACTTCCTGCTCCTTTTTACAATTTTCACCTTTGTAATGACATTCTGGGTGATCCACCACTGCACTTCCAAACCTCACCTTGCTTTTTTCTGACCAAGTCCTGTTAATCATACCCAATCTAATAATAGCACTGTTAATAACACCTTCTGATACAATATCCTCCTCCACAGGCCTTCTATGTTCTTCAGATGGCTAATGTCTTGTTAAAACTTTTTTTACTTATTAATTTTGTCTATGACAGAGCTTGATTAGCTTCTAAATTACCCTGTTCCTATTTTTAGTGCACTATGCCCCTACCCTTCACACACAGTTTAATCCCAAAGTATTAATTCGTCTCCATATAATGCTGACTTGTCTTTCTCCAGGTATCCTCAATCTTTCTGTTTTCGTTTGAGGTCCATCTACCTTTGTTTTAACTCTTATTACCTTTCTCATTACTTTTACTGCTCTCTGTTCTCCATTGACGGGCACAATTGCTTTGCCACAGCCACGGGTAGTGCTGGGGAGGTGAAGGGTCAGGTTCACTCTTTGAAAGAACTCACCCCACATCCTGCTTAAATTAGCAATTGCAATAACGCACTGAGTCGAGAGACAGAGGGAGGGGGGATTTTTGTGTCTCTAATCACTTCAGGGTAAGTTGTGAACTCAGCTATCTGCAGAAGTAGGAGTCAGAAGAAACATATCTTTGCTGTCGCTTTTCACATTGATACTTATCAGACATGTTGTGTCACAAGTAGGACCAGGGACAGAGAAGGCAGTCAGAGGGATGCACTGACAGGCACTTAGCCAAAGTGTCCCACCTTGGGGAATAGGCTGCTCAACCTTGTTTGTTACAATGCAGCTGTGGAGAAGTGGTGGTCAGGACACTTCATTTGCCAAGCATCATACTGTGGTAGCTTTTCCTTATGGTGGAATCTTTTCCCTGTTCAAAGCTATATCAGACTCTCTTTCTCTGCATTTCTTGCAATACTATTTGTATGGTTTTAATGATAAAAAATTAATGTTGTGACTCTTGAAATGAAATCAACTGATCAGGAGTCAAGAATGGAAGAAATTAAAATAAGAGGAAGAGCAAGGAAAAAGGTACAGACCAGGAAACCTAGAACAGTCTTCGTCTCCTTTCTGCCCCTTAAATCCCACAGATGTCCATGGAACCCCATGAATTTTGTATATTGGACTGACAGCAGTATTTGAGCCAGCTTTGGTAATGGGTCTGTAAACCTATCAGATCTATGATCAGATTTGTCCAGTTTCTGCAGAGCATCAGTAGAAGTCTGACCACACGGCTTATGATGCAAATTTCCTTCTTCTAGAATTCTACAAATAAGGATATATAGGACACCCAAGTAAGATTTGCCACTGGAATTCATTTCTTACAGAAATTAATCAGATATCAACCTGAGCTACTTTTGAAATTTAGTGTAGTATGAATCTTGTTCATTTTTAAGTCTCACTAGTACAGCTTCAGGATGCTCTGTAGTCTCTAGAGATCCTGCCAAAACAACACAAACCCATCACCAAATGCTTCCTCCAGTCTAACACCCTTGAGAAAGATATATTTAGTAATTTTAAACAGGTGTTCTTTTTTTTTTTNTGTTATTGCTGAGCTGTGCTTGCAAGGAGGCAAAGCATTTTCTGCTCCCCTAATCAAACAACCAGCAAGGGGGCTGTGAGTTCACAAGAACTGGGGAGGGGACAGAGCTAGAGTATCTGACCAAAGGGATATTCCATACCATATGGTGCCATGCTAAGCTTGTAATGAGGAAGAAGGAAGTGAGGGTGTTCAGAGTGATTGCATTTTTCTTCCCAACTCTCCATTACACATGATGGAGCACTACTTTGTTTGGGATAGGATGGCTAAACACCTGCCTGCCACTTGGAATTGGTGGATGAATTCTTTGTTTTCTTTGCTTATGTGT
>WEIV01004847.1:21648-42333 GCA_013390005.1 Calyptomena viridis
TGTTTTTTTATTGGCACTGAATGAATAATATTTTCTTGCTTTGATTAACTTCTTTACGAGAAAAAAAAATGACATATCAAGGCTTTACTATGTGATACGTAGGATTTCAAAGTAAAATGTTGATGTGGGCACCTAATAAAACATGTAACGCAAAGTCCCGTGCTGGTTTTGGCTGGATAGAGTTAATCTTTTACCATGTATCATATAATCTTTTATCATTTGTATGGGGATATGTTTTGGATTTGTGCTGGAAATAGTGATGATAATAGAGAGATGATGTTGTTATTGCTGAGCTGTGCTTGCAAGGAGGCAAAGCATTTTCTGCTCCCCTAATCAAACAACCAGCAAGGGGGCTGTGAGTTCACAAGAACTGGGGAGGGGACAGAGCTAGAGTATCTGACCAAAGGGATATTCCATACCATATGGTGCCATGCTAAGCTTGTAATGAGGAAGAAGGAAGTGAGGGTGTTCAGAGTGATTGCATTTTTCTTCCCAACTCTCCATTACACATGATGGAGCACTACTTTGTTTGGGATAGGATGGCTAAACACCTGCCTGCCACTTGGAATTGGTGGATGAATTCTTTGTTTTCTTTGCTTATGTGTGTGACTTTTGTTTTACCTATTAAACTATCTTTATATCAACCCACAAGTCTTCTCACTTTTACTCTTTTGATTCTCTCACCCACCCCAGTGGGGCAGAGTGAGCGCAGCAGGGTGGGGCTTAGATGGCATTTGGAATTAAACCAAACAGATCCAAAGAAGGAAGTGATAGACATCGTGTTGTATCTTTACTAGTTGTCATACTACCTGAAATGAGAATCTGGGGGGAAGAGACATGGAGGAAAAAAGGAAATGAAGAGACAGAGCACAGAAGTCCAAATGTCTTAGACTGAGAACTCTTGGGCTATCATGTTCCACCTTAGCAGTCTACCTGCACAGCTCCCATCCTAGTTGCTTTAGCAGCAGCTGTCCTGAACCCACCCACATTGCTGAAGCAGTGGCAACATATGCCTCAATCTCATTGCAGCATAAGATGCAGAAGGCATCTGGCTGGTCATAAGCATATCCTTCATACTTTCTTCTTCTCTACATGACAGCCTTCTTCGCATCCATCAGACTTCATTTCACCTTCAAAGAGGGTGTTAGATGCACAGCAGCTGCCAAAATTTCACAAAGAGTAGCATTCCTAGGAAGACCTACTGTAATCCCTACAATATATCCATCCATCAAATGTTATGGCATTGCTGTCCATTCTCCATTCCTTCAACACTTGGATATGAGCAAGGACTAATGCCTTTCCATCTGCCTCTTCATCAGGACAGATGAAGATAGCAACTCCTTGTCTCCATTTAACTACTGCATGCTAGAACAGAGGTGTTAAGCACCTCAGCACCGGTGATCTAGTGCTCTGGAAAATGAATGTGGTTGCCTTCAAGTGCTTAGGCAAAGCAATCAAGATAACCTTGACTAGACAACTCTCCCCTCCATGTCACTCATACAGTCCTCTGCAGTGAGCTGCCTGTTTGGCTGACCTCCATTCCTGTGAAATAAAGTAATTTGGGGCAGAATATGGTAAAGTGATTTCAGCTTCTGCCCCTACGCTGTATCTGATGCATTGGTCATTTACATTAATGCTATCGTAATTACTTTATTGAATATGTTGGTAGAATATATTCATTCCAGGTATGCTGAAGATGTGGGGTTGATGGCTTGACCTTGCAGCTCCTTGCTGGAATGTAACTCCAGCGTGTGGAAGGAAGGCAATGAGTTCCTCTCCTAAGAGATGCATAATCAGTATCCAAAATGAGTCTCCTGTAGACATTTTACTTAACAACAAATTTAATGGAAAGGCTCCTTGTAACACAAGCAGAGATGAGCCACACATTCTACACTTTGATAATCAAATCATTATTTTTGTAGCCTTAAGGGATATCTGCTTACAGGAGAATTCAACATATAGTTTAATTTACTTATCTGATCTTTCTGTGCACATGAATAGCTTCTATTTCTTACTCTATTTCAAATTTCCTTACATAATTCAAATGGCATCACAAAGTATGCATGTGTGTTTTTATACTGATGATATTGACAACTGACTAAAAGAAGGTTTTATTTCTCTGTTCTTCTTGTCTGTTTCCCATTCCCACTATTCAAGCTGAAGCTAAAAAGGATTTATTTTTGATTATCTTAATTCTGCACCAGTGTAATTATTATTAGTGTTTTAAATTCTAACCTCTGATCCCTTTCATCTTTTTTATTGTTGTGCTTTTACTAATCCCTCAGTGTTATAAAGTGCTTCTCAACTGTACATCCTAAAACACTTTACAAAGGAGACTGGAAACACTATTCTTACTTGACATGCTGGGGACTAAGGCATAGAGAAGTGAAGGGTCATATGCAAAAATAACCTAGGAAAACCAATGTTGAAATGAATCCCAGATTTTCCAAGAATCTTCCCTCTCTAGCATGCTATATTGCTTTCCTTACAGGATTTGAACAAAAATATCTCAGTCATTAGAACTGTAATAGACGTCTGCCTTTCTTTTTCTCATTTACTGGCTCCAGTTCCTCTTTTTCCCCCTCTTCTTTTTCCCGTTTTCTGTGTTTTTCAATGTAAATACCTGGTTTAAGAAAGTTTGTAAAATTCCAGTCCAATTAATGCCTCTCATTACTAGTGGTTTTGCAATTGCATGTAGGTTTAGCATGCATGGACAGACCTGTTAGCTAATGTCTGCTGCTCCAGAGAATCAGATTTTCTGCTGTTCTCAGGTTAGGAATGTAAAGAAATTGCACAAAATGAATCCCGAACATAAATGTGGCTAAGTGTGATAGCATGGGTGACAACAACTTGATAATGTAGAACTCATAATGAGACACATATATATGGTCTTATCGCCCCAAACAGCTCTACCCTGCTGATTTGGGTGAAAAAAACCCACATCAACAACAAGTAAAAAAAACTTTTCGACCATCTCAGCGCTCTCTTGCTCATTACACCGACCTGTCAGAAATGACAACTTGGCCAAGCCCAGTTATTCCATGCTGACAAGGTGCTGTATATGCTTTTCTGCAATAATGTCAGCTTTAAGGTGCAATGTACTTAAGGAAGCTCATTTCTATGATTGGTCCAAAAAGAGCCATTTGCCCTGCTGGGGTGAGCAATACGTTAGTTCTCTTTAAATTGGGAGTAATTTTTGCTGGCTCAAAATAGTGGAACTTTAATTTTTCTTTTTTTGCTAAGAGCCTGCTTACTGAACAATTGTGTGATGATTTTCTTTTAGTATCTAAAACAGCAATAATATTACCTCTAATATCTGACATATTTCCGAAATATTCTAAATTCAACCAAATAAAATTGCATTCAGGGACATATGCCAGCAATCTACTATAAATAAAGAGATATAATATAAATATGACAATCTAAAGGGCAATGATGCAATAAATGTACACTACAACACCAGAAGGACCAAAGAAAATGAACCTTCAGCTCTAGTTACAGAACCATGAGTACAGAATTTTAGGGAAATGGAATTATATTAAGAACAGTTAAACCTGGAAACGGAATAAGTAATGTTTTGAACAGGTGCAATGCAAGGTGGAAATGACAACCAACTGGTTATAAGCCTTAACATTGGCTATAGACAAAGGAAAAGCAAATACATCCACAGACATACAAGTGCTCCAATGGCAACAAGCCACTATGATCCTGGACTTACAGGAGTACAGGGATTTAAGAGTTCTGTATTTACTTGTTTCAATGAGAATTCTCTTCAGCTGTTCTGATAGCCCCTGAAGGGTTTGATTACTGATTTCAAGCACCTAGAGCCTATGTTTATACATAGTAATGTGTATTTAATAATACTCAATTACCTAATTCTCTAATGTGTTTATGCTGCATTAATACATTTCTACTTGGATTGGGTATTTTGTCAAACGCCATTCTCTGTGCTGAAGTGTCCACACACCTGCTCAGCAACAGACTCAGGTATATATTACCTTAGTGCAGGCCTAACCTTTACATAGCATAGAATCCTCAGAATTAGTTTTTCTCATAGACAAATTAGGTATTAGAGTGATACACTGCCTGATGCCATATCTCCCTCTGCTGGTAAGGTTACTGACTGATAAATGTGTTAGTCCTTTAGGAAAAGATTTTCAAGGTTTCAACTTTCAGACTAAAAGGTCATAGGTTTGATTCATGGCATGGTGCTATTATGTAGGCTAACATCCACTTCCTTCATCTTGAGCACAGAAATTGTCATTGGAACACTGACCTCTCAGCAAGAGGGAACAATGTACCTCATACCTAGATGGTGAAAAAAATGAAGGTCTAAGAGAAAAAAGAAGAAGAAAAAAAAAAGGATGGAAATGCCAAGGGATGGTGTTATTCGATGAGGGTGGCAATTCTCAGAGACTTTGCATTACCATAGGCTCAGAGATAATGCTTCATTGCTCACTGGCTAAGCATTTGCTCATTATTGTTTGCAAACACTGCAAAATGTTTTAATAAATACATGGTAAGGGTGTGCTAATGAGGCATTTACAACCTTTTAGAGTTAAATATATAAATAGGAAATTTATCAATTAACAGCTTTGTTTGAGTTACTGGAATTTATTCAATGAAATGTAGAAAAGAACTCGTGACTTCTCATATATAATTTTTACTTTTCTATTAGAGCAAATATGTAATTAAATAAATAAATATATAAAATATCCAACCAGCTGTCAGTGCATCGAGACACTGTTGTCACTGGAAATAGCTATGCCTCCTCCTTCTTTCCAAACGCCAATTCGTGAGGACATGTTGGGTTACTCAGTCTTTAAAGAGTATTGGAAGAAAAAACCTGAGAGGCATTTTTCCCATAAATCTGTCTTTCTCACGTGTATGCAGTAATGGCAAAATGAATTCAAAATGGCTGTGAGAAGCAATTCTTTTTTCCCTAAAATAATCTTGGTAGGTGGACAAGATTTTCGAAACATCACCTCATGTTGGGGATGGAGATGCTAAGATAACAGAGGTTTTACTTTGTTTGTAACAGCTTTAGAGAGGCATTGAGGAGTAAGTTTTGTCCTGACAATTTAGCTTTCATTCAGTATTGCTCCAGCCATTCACACACAAATGAGAAAAATAACAAAGTGACCCTGAAGTAGCCTAATGTATTTTTTTACATTAATATTGTGGGAATACAAAAATAACAATAACAAAATCACAAATAAAAACAACTCACAAAGAGATAAATTGCTGAAGTGGTCAGTGTTACATAGAATTCTGATAGGTCACACAACATTTCAATGACAAGACTTCCTTTAATACCTAAAACTTCAGTTGCAGAATTGCCTCAGCTTTTATTTGAACTCTTAATTAGTAGTAGACAGAAAGATAAAACCTTAGGCATATGCAGAAAAATCAACTATTATGTTAATGTTATTATTTCTCTGGATTGACATCAGACAGTGGAATCTGTTTGGCAAATTGCTGCCTGGTCTACAGTACATAAGCTTACCTTAGAAAGCATAAAGAAGCAACTCCCAAATGCTGAAATGTGGTCTGGGGGAGAAGCAGCCCCCTCTGCAAGGAGCAGATGTCTGAAAATTATCCTTCAGCTTCAGGCAAGCACTGTCATGTCAGAGAGAGCACTTACTCACACAAATAGTTTCAACCCCTGAGGTGAGACTGTTTCTGTGGATCAAAATCAATGGGTTTTGTAATGTAAGACCTATTCCTGCAAAGAGGAATCTGACTCAGACTCCAGGTCAGAGCCCTATTGACATTGGTGCAGGGATCTGCACACACAGCACAGGCATGGGCATGCATGTGCAGGCAAGTGAACCACAGGACAAGTCACACAAACTGTCTCAGGAACAGAAAATGTCTGTAATTTCTCTTTTGCTGACAAAATGGCTTCTCCTTCAACCAGCACATTAGTTCAGCCTTGTTTTCCCCCTCTCCCCAACCTTTCCAAAACAGCTCCTTCACACTTTTGCCAATACTGTGCCTTGCACTAGGGAAAAAACTCCTTAAAAGCACCTGAAAAATATACCTTGCTTTCCTCTTCCCAAAGTTAAATCAGTTCTTTCCTCTGCTGCTAACCCTGAAAAGTGCGTAGTAATGTTCAGGAGGCAGGACATGGATGTTGTTGCCTATTTGGAGAGGGTAACATCCTCTGCCTGGAACCACTGACCATCATTTGCGTTCTCCTTAGCTCTGGGAAAGGGGCAATATCGGTTTGCTTGTGTTCATGCAGCAGGTCATACTGCAGAGGACTGATGAGCAATTAGGAATTGAGGAACTGTGGTAACAATGGCAGCGATCACAGGGGTCAAAGACTGTCCCAAGAAATCACTCTTCAGTCCCGACTGACTCGTGCATCAGTGAGAGGAGAAGCAATCCCAGCTGTTCCCCCGGCATTCCTTTCTCTCCCCCAGAACTGGCAGCTGCTCAGAGGAGTGAAAGTGCCAAAATGCTGCCATCCATGGCAACAGGGGAGCCCTTGCATTGGGGAAGGTCTCACAGCAGTAGTACCCTGTGATGAATGTTGCTAGTGCAGGGAAGTGGGAACAAAATACCATCTGCCTATCCCACACTGGATGCAAAGAGGGGAATAAACTGCTCTGTTTGGGAACCATTTTACCTGGAGTGGAGCAAACACGTTTGAGGGAAGCACCTTAGTTGACTTAACTTGCCTTTAAGTAATGAGCTGCTGTTGAAACCACCCTGCAATTTATTGCCCCACCCTTCAAACCAGAGTGTCTGAATTCAATCCTGACTCTGATACTTGGCTTTGTAAAAGCAAGTCAGTGCTATATTCTGCTACTGGGATGGAAATCCGGTGTATTCAGTAGGTAGTAAAACCCTGTGTATGACAGTGACTTGCAGACATCCAGGACTCACTTTATTAAGATGTATTTGATAAGAAAACTGGACATTTACTTCTCTACAAAATAAAAAAAAAACCTAAAAAAATTTTAAAAAATCACATAATGTTCGTGACTAATTAAATTCTCACTCTAGTCATGATTAATGTAACAAATAATTACAGCTTAGATCTAATATAGATACAACTAATTGTTCTGCCCACAGTGCATCGTGACTAACAATTAAACAGAGTTTCCAAAAGAATCGAGAGCAGATCTTAGGCTAACCTTTTGCATCCTTGTGTTTTTGCTGCTGAAGGAATATACATGCCTACAGCTTTGTATTCCCATTCACTTCACTGGCAGTGACAGATTTTTCTCTTATTAGATGTTAGACAAGCTTATTCCTTTTAACTTCATGTTCCTACTTTGTGAGACTGTAGGGCAAATAAAAAAAATAGGGAGAAAAAAAAAATAGGAGAAAAGAAAAAGACTGCATCACCTCCAGATCCCTTGAGAGATTCCAGCTTGGAAAGCTCTTTCTCTCTGTAGCTCTATCAGTACAGCTGGTTTGAAGGTTTTGAGTTGACTCCAACCTGGCAGCTAAAGATGAGTGCTCTTTTTTTAATTTTTATTTTTTTTCCCCAATATGTTTCTTTTAGCTGTTTTAATTGGAGAAAACTGCATTATGAAAACATACCTTCTATCCCTTTCAAAGGTTACTGTTGTAGAAGCCTGGACTTTGTAGTTCACAGAAGGGACACATCTGATTTACTCAGTACCACACAGACATCTTTTTGATCCTCATGTGTGGAGTCTGAATCTATACCAAACAGCTCTGATGGATTCACTAAAGAATAGTAGTAAAGTTTTATTAAAAAAAAAAGAAAAAAAGGAAAATAAAAAGGAAAAAAATATGGAAAGAAAGGGTGGCTTTGAATCCTAACTACTTAAATCCAATGGTTTAAACCCAATAGCCTTAATAAGGCCAGGACTTCACTTCTGCTTTTGAGTTTCAGGAAAATTGAAACTAGCTACTAGCTCTGCATCTGAATAAAGCTTCCAGCTCCTCCTTGAATATCCCCTTTGAATATGGGTGAATCACTTAATAATGTAAGTAGTGATTCGGTTTTGTTTTACATTATACTTTTCCTGTGTGTTGTGCATTTGAAAGCTAGGAATAGTTGAGATAAAAAATTGTCATTACATGTTTATAGACTATGTACTATAGTACTATAGTAGTAGTGATAATATGTAAATAGTAATAATGAAAGAAATTAACCTAATAACCACAAAATATAGGAACAGAGAATAATTAGATATGAGTTGTCATTTGACTCAAATAGTGGTGAGTACTGCACAGGAAGGAAAACTGTAGAGGTAAAATATTAAATCAGTCCAGTGATGTTTCTAGTTCTTAAATGTAGAGATAATCTGTAAGAATCTGATGTCCTGTTGACTGTTCACTGACTTCAAGTCAAGAAATGCTTATAATCCAAACCAACCAGGAACAAAAAGCAATGGTACAGGAAATACTAGCCAAATCCAATTGTGACAATCATCTCAGGAAAACGTGATTATAGAAATCTATCAGACTGGGAAGGCAAGCCCTTAGCGGATACACAACATAACTCAATGAATGTATTGAAAATTTGCTGATGTAAAGCATCTTAATATCCAAATTAGGAATTTTTCTCTTCAGTTTAGAATAATTTTTTTTTTTTTTTGCTTTGCTGCAGGAAAAGAGGCAATTACTTTTCTCGAAAAATGTTGATTACTGGAAATTATTTTTTCATTCCTGGTAGAAAGAGAGAAATTAGTTCTTTAGTGTGTACATCTCTCACTCACTTCCAAGGGGCCATCTGGGTCAAATTTGTCCTTAAGTAACAAAATGACTTCCAACTTTAAGCATTCCCTTCTACCTCTCAGGGTTCATTTGAAGATGTGCGCTGATGCATTGCAGTTTTGTAGCAAACTCTAAGGCACTCTCCATGGCATCAGAGTAATATCCTCAGTGGAAACTTACTGAAAGGATTGCTGTTTGAAGGATGGCCATGAGGCTTTGGAACTAGGTTTTACGAAGTTGATGAACATTCACTGAGGATTAGGCTGTACTCATCAAACTATCTCACTTTTTCTTTAAATTAGAGAGTGCTGCCATTTCTTCCCATCTAAATCTAAGTGTTTGCAGCAAAAAAAAAAAAAATATTATAAATGTGCTTCCCTCCTCTACTCCACTGCTCAAGCAACCTTATTTCACTTCTGATTTCAGATTTTTTCTTATTTATTTTCTAAATCTATGTGCCAAACAACATGTTCCACTGTATAAGAAGCTTGAAATAAATTTGTGGAAATGTTGGTGTTTTTTAGGGAATCTGTACTACAATGGAATTGATCAAGACAGTGGAAAAAAAGGGACAGCTTCACCATTTAGTTATAGAATGACTATGTCTGCAGAGTGGGTGATTTTCACAGAAGCAATTCCCCTTTGCCAGTTCACAAGGCTGCTTGCCCTCCTTCTTTCCATGGCTGATAGTGAAGAGCCCGGGTAAGATCCCAGCAAGCATAAATCAACGTTCCTCCAAAACTCATTGGAACAAAGCCAGTTTCTAAAAGATAAGTACCTGATCCTACTGACTATTATTTGACAATGAACCTCAGACTCTGTGGAAAATTTCAGCTTATTCAGTATGTGATAACCTGAATTACAGTAAGCAGGCTGTCAGATGTACTACACTTTGTCTAATATCCACAAAGATTTATATCTCAAATGAGATACTACAACTTAGTGCACAAATGAAAATTGCTGCTGAAGCAATGCCTCAGGGTATGTAAGCTCTGTTACTATTATATGTTGTCTTTAATGCCAAAAAATCCAGTGTGGATTCAGTTTTGGAGTGCCCAGAATTTCACCAAATGTCCCTTGATGTAGGAAGCATCATCCATTCTTTACAGTTCATTTCCTGTGAACTGAAAAGATTCCAGGAACATGAAAATGGGCATGAATTTGTAGACAGATGTAAGACAGATATGGAAGATAAATTTGCTCCCACATACTAGATTGTGACTGACAGTTTCTCTAGTCACTTCTCTGTGGCAAGTCAATGGTTATAGCAAGTCTTCTCAACAGGATCTGGCATCAGCTGCCTGTGAGTCTCAAACACATCATCACACAATAGCTCTGGCAGAACTCATGGCTGTGGCATGCTGTCTGCAAAAGACTCTCTCCATCAGTGTTAGCCATGCATAGTTTCTTCTCCTAACTCTTTGTCCTCAAAAGAGCTATGACCTCCAAGTAAGAAATTCCCCGTGCTCCATTTATTTGAGTTCTCTTAGCTAATAATGGGGAATGTACTGATCCATAGCTCTCAAAATGGACATAGAGAAACAAGCCAAAAAGATTGGTCCTAGAATTCATACATTTATTTTTACAGTGCATGGGGAATCTAAATCACCTTTCATTAAAGTCAATGTAAATGCTTCCTTCGACACTGGTGTGAACTGGAGCACATTTTTATGGAGCAGGAAAAGCTCTGATTTCAGACTTTCCCATCCCAGAGATGAAGATGTTTAAGGCTGAGGAATGTGACCAGAGATTCATTGTAATAGACACAGAAATTAGACTTTGACTGCTTTGATCAAAAGCTGATATATATGATTCATAGGCTGTCTGAATGGAAGTTATTTCACCTCCCTTCAAATATCTATAAAATGGTGTTAATAATTATCTTGTGATCCTTTCCTAGCACACAGAGAAAAATTAGTTCTATTGAAGACATACATCATGACTTAGTTGGGCACTAGAAGTATCTATTTCCCTTCATTGGTATTGAAACCAGTGTAGATAACATACCTTTAGTCTGATATCTTCTATTGTATGATGTATCTGAAAGCTCAAGTTATGATACGACTAATGATGGGAAGCTGAGCATCACCTTAAGACTCTGAAAGCCATATCATCAAATGTAGTATAAGAAATGCAAAAAAAAATTCAGCATAAGTGTTCATATGAATCTGATTGAGCCATTTGAGAATATTCTAATTCATGATTTTGAAAAATTAAATATTCTCTAATTTTATAAACTGCTTGAAAATGCCTACAAGCTTATTCTGCCCCCATCTTTTGTTAGAAAGAGATCTTTGCCAAGATATACCTCTCTTTCCTAAGCAATCTGTTATCTCAGAGTTTTCTGTATAACTGCTCCTTTCTCATTTTCAGTACCCAAACTTCACAATTTATCCACAGGACAGGCAGTGTGTTGCTTCCAGCAATTTTAGCATGACTCTTTTCCTGAGAGACCACTTCTTGGTGTGATATTAGTCAGTTCAATCACCATTGCCTATGCCTTTGCTACTAAATCAGTAAAAAGCGTCAATCACTGCCAGTCATGATGCTTTCATCAGTGTTGTGCAGAATTAACATTTTGGCACTAAACTAAAAAAACAGAAACTCACTTCCCATAGTCTACTGCTCAGTCATCAGATGGGTTGATTGCTTCCAGATATGTAACTTTGGAAGCAAGTAGTATCCTAATAAATTTTGTGAGGCGTTACACCTGTTCCACTTTTTGACTTATTCATGAAGAACAAGTCCTAGCTTCCTAACTCTGAATTTTCCTATGCCAAAGGTAAATATAACTAAGTCCTTTTGAAAAGAATGTTCTTTTCAAATTTCTCTTTCTGGAACAGCACATGTTCAAATGGCAGCTATTTAAAATTCAGAACACTGATGGTTTGTGTTTTTGCTAACTAGAAGCTTTGTATACCTCAAATGCCATACATTATTGAATGAATTTGTGATCTTTCTTGCTTCAAAATACATGGTTACATAGATTGGTAGACATAGAGTCACTAATTCTATATATATCTCTAACACAGAAATATAATGCTTGTTATTGTATATTTAATAAAGGCTCTTCTGATGAGTTTGCAGTTTGTCAAAATGATAGTGATTTCCATGGATGAGTGAGCCAAATTGACTGCATGTGATTTTAAGTTCTGACACCTAAAACTCTTCTTTCTTTTAACTGAGACTCTTAAAATACTCTGATAAAAGGTCTGGCCAGAAACCTACTATGGACAATGTGTGTTTTTCCATAAATTTTGGTGAATGTTAGATCAGTCACACAGGATAGGAATCATTTATCTGTTACTTTCTACAGCTAGATTCTAGTCTAATTCTGTCATCTAGTATACTGTTCTTTAGACACCAGAAAGAAATAGCTACTTGCAAACAGTGATGTTTCTGTTCTCAATGTAAGTCCAATATAGGCTGCAGAAATTTCTGATCTTGCTTATGAGTATTTACTCATTATAAAGCAGGGCTTAGATGGTTAGGTCAATTTAGGATTTAGAATTTAACAATACAGGTGATGTCTTTCTATTCAGGGGCTGAGTAATGTAAAGTTAGGACTGAAAATGTAAAAACCCAAATATTCCTAGGTTTTACACAACAAAGGACATTAAAGATTAAAACAATTAGCTAGATAATTTGCATCTTTTTATTCTGATGGACATTTTAAATGTTTATAAAACAAAAAATTTATTTACTTGATTATTATCTATTGATTGTTAATAATAACATTTCTGTGTCTGAATAATCTGTTGTCCAAAATCTGCCAGGTGTTAAATAAAAAAAAATGAGACTGATACTCCATTTCTAATATTTCTACTAATGTTAAACCTACTTTTTTAGTGTTGTCCAGATGCACATGAACAGTTTAGCACAAACTGTGTAATATTAATCATGGCCTATTCTCTCCCCAAAGAACATGAGTCTCCTTCTGGTGAGCTTTGGTTTTAAGCTTTTTGTTCTTGGAGGTTTTTCTTAATTTTCTAGAAACTATGTATTTAGAGAGAACATCATATGAAACATGACCATGCAAGTATTTAGTTCCTTTCTTTTTCCTTTTTTCTTTTTGTTAACCTGCTTACCTTTACATAGTTAATGTACTACCATTCAGTCCCAAGACACAGCATTGGAACTGTAAATGACAACAAACTTTGTTAAAATCAGAAACAGTGAAACAAAAAGTTTCACTCTTTCGAAAATGTAATTTTAAATCTTCTATTTGAAATTAGTACAACAACAGGGTGAGTTATACAATGTCTGTCAGGAATTTTCTCGTAATATTTTAAGCAAATTTAGGGACATATTTTTACAAAGTAGCTCCATTTCCAAATGTTGTCTGATACATTATATAAATTTATGTTCTTGGTACCTGTCAGATTGCACAGACCATTGCAAGGAATTAGTAGATACCCCTGAAAACAAAGCTTTGCAGAGAGAGTATACAGCTCACCTCCCAGTTTTCTCTCCAGACGACAGCATTAAAAACCAAGCACCAAATTCTCTCTCCAGTAGGAATTCTGATCTGAGTCATTTAACCTTGTAGCTTGTCCTAAATACATGATACTTTCCAGGGAAACATAAGCAGGTAGAAAAGCTAGATTAGAACAGTTTCCTTTGATTTCTAGGATTGTGTGCACCAGAAACCACCTGGCAACAAGTAGCACAGCATGAGAAAGGCAGTCCCACTGAAATCCACAGAGATTGCCTGGAAGAGGTTTCTGTGGGGAGGACTCAATTATCCTTAGTGAGATGAGTGAAGAAAAGAAATATAGAAAGATGGGACTGAGGAAAGAATAATTTATTGCAGAATCACAGTAGTATTATACTTCTGTTACTTGGGTGGAAGCAAATTTACATCTAAAAATGACAGGTAGTGATAGGACAAAGCGGGTTGTTTCTAAACTAAAATAGAAGAGATTTAGATTAAATTTTAGGAAGAAATGTGGAGGTGGTGAGGTGCTGTAACAAGTTGTCCAGAGAACTGTTGCATACCCCATCCCAGGCTGGATGGGGCTTCGAGCAACCTGGTGTAGTGGAAGGTGTCCCTGCCAATTGTGACAGAGTTGGAACTAGCTGATCTTTAAAGTCCCCTCCAAACCAAGCATTTCTGTGATACTATGAGAAAAATGCAATATATTGGTAACAAGCTATTGTTGAAAGAAAATCTGAGGACTGGTCATGGAGATGAATAAGATGTGAGAGGGAGGACCTGCAGAAACCCAGACAAATCTCTGCCTCTGGAATTTATTTTATTAAATAGGAACCTTTAAATCTGTGTTTAGCAAAGGGAAATATGAGAAGAGAAAGGAGAGAGGACTAAGATGAAGAGCCTTCTGGGGATAAATATCTGCTTAAGATATGTCCCATTAAGTGTGCTCCGCCTTCAGTAGCTAGAATCAGCACTACATAGTCCCTGTATACAGCCAACAAGAAACAGACTGGTAGTAGGGCTTGATCTTTTCTGTTAGCTTTTAAAATGGAAATGGGGGACATCTGCACTATTGTATCGGGCTTAAACAAAGCTGCATAGGAAGCAGAGGAAAAAAAATTCACACAGGTTATGTCATACTCAGTTTCCTCTTGTTTAAAGACTCACAGTCATGTAGCTCTGAAAAGCAAATGATTCTCATTAGAAACATACACAATACAAAAGGAGGAAAAAGAGCCCACAAATCCTGAATGTATCTTATTCATCCAAGGAGCTGTTTGTTGGCAAAGGGTCAGAATGCCATTAACCACAGAGCCTGCAGATTTATGAGAAAGAAAAAAAAAGAAAAGAAGTCTATTTGTTTCTGGAAACCTGGTTAGACAAGTTAGAAGAGCCTCTAGGGAGTTCTAGCTTGCCTGTCCAGCACCTACAGAACAAATAACTGACATTGTTCCCTGACCTTGCCAGTAATACAGGTTATTTTAACAAGGCTAAACCTGGGAAAAAAAGAAAAAAAAATTCTCTAATATATTAAGCACAAACATGCTAAATTCAACATCAGGAATGCAGGTCTGTTTACAATGTGCCTGGGAGACTCCAGGAACATCAAAATGAACATGAATATGTAGATTATTTTGGCTTTGAGCAAGCAGTAGCCAATATATAAAAAAAAAAATCCCATTTGCCATTAATATTTGCATTATTCTATACATTCTCTAGAGGTAAAACAGAATCAAGTAAGAAAAAAAAAAGAAGAAAAAGGAATGTAAAGCTTTGGCAGGGGAAAAGACACTTGTGAAGATATCAAAGTGCTTACATAGCAATACAACTTTTGAAAAATAATGAAAACAATAACAGCAATGAAATGTGTACAGTGTGAAGCTCACATCTAACATTTGAAGTCAGATGTAAAAGGACAAAGACTGTTGGTAGTATGAAGATGCATGAAAGAACCCATGCATGACAATAAGTACAAAGATGACAAGAGCAAATTATGAAGAACAATGTTGAGCTTCCCCAAAAGAACAGGGAATAAAAATTAAGTTTTATGCTATCTATTGTTAGAATGAAGGGTGGAAGAAAGGAAACAATATTTAATCATGGAAAAATAAAACAGCTGAAAGCAGAATTAGTTAAACTAGCATCAACTGGTAAAAGAGATGGAAAGATTCATTGTATTCTTTATTTGTTGCTGTGATTTTTCAAAGGCACTCTATAAATACTTAAACTTTATTACAAGGGTTAGGTGGATAACTCCTTTTTACTCTTTTCAAATTATCATTTCTTGTGTTTAGCTATATACAAAAACCCCCAAACCTTTAAAGAAATTTTCCGAAGAATTGACATTTCAGGAATCAAAAATTAGAAACTAGCAGAGTTCAGGTAATCCTTTCAATCGTAATTTAATTTTGCATCCTGATGTGTTATTAACCTTGTGTGTTATGACATAGCCTTCAATTAAAGAATCATGCACATCATTTTTGTGACACATTTCCCCCTCAGGAGCCCTATTCCTTTTAATGCATGGGGTAAACAATATATATTTGACAAGAGACACTTCACAGTTTAACTCCTTACTTTCATGACGTCCATTGTGGTTACATCTATACACCAAGAAATACATTGCACCAGGAGAGGTTCAGTCTAATTAAGTAACTGATTGAAAGACATCATTTATATACACAACTTAATGTTTTTGCTTTCCTTCCTGTCCACCTGATACCTTGCTTTCAAGCTGCATATTCTTTAGCAAATAAAGGGCTGGGAAGGCTGCATCTCATTAAGTCCTTTCTTCTAAATAGCACCTGGGAATGTCATCTCAAGATGATGCTGCTGTCCTATTTTGTCTACAACTTTTTCCCTCTCTTTAGGGCATATTTCAGAATCAGTCTTCTCATTCCCAGCTGATTTTCTACACTCCTTTCCGATGCTGTATATTGCATGGCAAAGTTTTGGAAGCAGGGGAGTACAGGCTCTTGTGAGAAGTTGCCAAAAGATTTCCCATGTCCAATGTAGCCAGTTCCAGCTGGCTCCAATATGGACTTGCTGTTGGCCAAGGCTGAGCCCATCAGTGACAGCAGCAGTGCCTCTAGGATAAGATATTTAAAAAGAGGTGGGAAAAAAGTTCAAATGAAGCCAGAGACAAAGGAGTGAGAATGTGTGAGAGCAGCAGCTATCAGACACCAAGATCAGTGCCGAAGGAGGGACAGGAGATATTCCAAGTGCCAAAGAACAGATTCCCCTACAGCAACCCATGGTGAGGCAGCTGTGTCCCTGCCATCCCTGGAGATCCACAGGGGAGCAAAGGTCCACCCGCATGGAGGACACCCACACTGGAACAGGGAGATGTTCAAAGGAAACTATGACCCTATGGGCTCCTGGCAGGGCTTGTGGCCCCATGAAGCAGGTTTGCAGGTTTACAGGCAGGACTTATGACCTAGCAGGGCAACCATATTGGAACAGTTTGGGAAGAATTGCAGTCTATAGAGAAGACTCGGTTTGGGGACTGCTGAAGGGGAGGAGGTAGAGAATTTGGGAGTGAAGTTAAGCCTGGGAAAAAGGGAAGGATGGGGAAAGGTGTTTCAAGGCTTAGTTCTATTTCTTATTATTCTACTCTGTTTTGCTAGGTAAGAAATTAAACTAATTTCCTCAAGTTAATTACATTTAACACATGTTGGTAACTGGTCAGTGATCCATCCCTGTCTGTACTTTGACCCATGAGACTTTTCTTACATATTCTCTCCCCTTTTCAGCTGAGGAGGAAAGCTGGTTAGCATCTGGCATCCAGCCAGGCTGAATCCACCACAGATGCCTAAATCTTGACTCTTCAATCAGTTGATCTAAAATCACTCTATAGTTTCAGCTGTAAGGCAGAAAAACCCAAGTGAATAAACCAATGAAGAAAGATGAATGGAACAAAGAAGTGAGTAATAAAAAAGGAAGAAGAAACATATTTCTTTTTCTTTGCAGGGACATTTTCTGCCATTTGCTAAAGTTTAGCAAAAAATATGAAAATTTTAGTAAAGCTATGGACCCAGGAAAACAGGTTATTAAAATATAAAGCAGCAATTCCACATTTAAAAAAGAAAAAAAAAGTGCATTTCTTCTAGCCCTGTCTGCAGACATTTCTTAGTAAATTAAAATTATTCAAACATTATCAACATTATCAGAGTCAACTGGACAAGATTCTCTAGGGCTAGAAAATATCTCAAATCTGGAAGCCATGGCACAAGTGGCCTTTGACACCAGGTAATGACAAGGTTAACATTCTCGTCTCTTACTCTTCTGTCAAAGTAAATTAACCATTTGCTGAAAGAGAAAGAAAGAGAAAGTTTTGATTCTAAGTTTTCCTTATTCTCACATGAAGAATATTAATGAAGTAACTCAGTAGGGATGCATTTAAATTGTCAAATATTTTCAGTCCTGAGTTTCCTCCTTGTTCCTTAATTATTCTCATGTTAGTTCGTTAACAGACTCTTTCTCTAGGACTAAGCCAATAGTTTTCCTTTGGGGTGAAATCCTGATACAATTCTGGGGACAACTTATGCCTGCAGGCAGGAGGTGCGAGGCTGTGCCATGCTTCCTGTTCCTCATTTGCACAGGAGTGTTATATAAAGCCTTAAGAAATCCGAACTAGCTCCTAAGAAACATGAAAACACTGGGTTTAGAAGAAGAGAACTGTATAGAGAAATGTGTGTACAAATTATTCTGCACTATTTGGCCTGTACATTTGGATGAATGCATTGAGCTGTAGCCCGGAATCTTTCAAACTGCCTTTCTCATACTGAATTCTCTGAGCAGATAGACTGTATTCAATCCTCAGTGTAACCTGATAAATGCTAAAGCTATGACTGCTCTTAGTTTTCTATTTCCAGTTATTTGAAGATTATGTGATTTTTTTCACAGCAGGGAAAAAAATCTTATATGTCTTAAAACTGGACTACCTCACAGATAAAATATTCTTTTGTCATTTAAAGTAAACTACCTAGATGAGCTATCATCCTTGGGTAAAAATATAAGAGAACAGAGTATGGCAGAGTAGGTCAGTAGAGCTTGACATTCTTGAACCCAATATGAGAAACCCACAAAAGGGTCAAGGCCAAAACTCTGCCTCTAGGAAAGGTCAACAAGGACATCCTCATTGATTTCAGCTGTCACATTCGTGATGGTTGGGACTCTGACTGCATATGACTTTCAAAAGTCTCAAAGAACTTATCATTTCAAGGTGAGAAACACATATCTCAGCACTTGGCATCTGGGACATTGAACAAACTGCCAAGACATACAAGGAACAGAAAAACAAGTTTAAAAATTGGGTTAAAAATTTAAGTTTAAAAAATTGGATCCACAGTACTAAGAAACTGAAATTTAAGTAGCGCTGAATTTAACTAATGTAATAAATATTAATTGTGATGTATATAGGAATATTGCACAAATAATGAGAGTCCTATTAAACCTGAATATTTCCTATGGGTGCTTAGAGAGTAGCCAAGACTTTTGTTGGACGAATATTCCTGTGCTGATACCTAAATGTTAACATTAATCTCAAGAAGGCTAGAATCAGTAAGCTCCCAAGTTCAGTGCCTCAACTAAGCAACTGAAAATGCAGAGACTAATTCGTTTCTAAATTTCTATATTGCTAGATATGGATAATAAGATATCATGGATCAGACCTTATTAAAATTATAAAAGCCTCAGTAAAGGAATTTCAATAAAAGGATGTTAATCCTTTTTTTTTTTCCCCTTTTTTTTCTCTTTTTTTTTTTTTTTTTTCATAAAGACTCAGGATCTGAAGTTTTTTCTAACCATAGCAGCTCGGGTTTGTTTTTTGGGGGGGTTTTTTCATTTGTTTGGTTTTGTTACAATTGAATTTGCATATAATCAAATCACTCTATGAGTCTTTAAAAATGTAAACACAACCAACAAAATCTCATTACTTATAGCATTACAAAATGAAAAATTGGCAGCATAGTAGCAAACATGAGATAGATGTGTATATTCAGAATTCTCACTAGGTGCACAAGTACATACAAACTAGCTTTTAGAATGATAATTTATGTGTGGAAGTATCCATTTGTCATAGATAACCATCAGGCAGGAGAAATATGGAAATACCTTTTTGTGAGATGCATATTTTATATTTTAAAACATTATTATGGTCTTTTTGTTCCCTCATACACCCACTTCAGTCCAAAGTGATATTCCAACCTGTATTGTTTTTGAGGGAGAGAGACAGAAAGGTGTTGGGACCAGTTTTCTAAGAGGTTATGACTCTAAACTCTAACTGAAATTTAAAATAAACTATGATTACCATCACCTGAAGAAGATTATCTGCAGAAGAAAGAAGAAAAACTGGTTCATAAAAGAAAATAGTGAGAAACGTTTTATGAATTAGGCACAATGATCAAAGGAATGGAGTTACTTGGAAAATAGATATTAAAGACTATCTTGTAGTCTTATAAATCAGCTAGCACTTTGAAATAATTTAATGAATAGTGGATAGCTGAGGCATTGGAAGTCAGGTTCTAGGAGTTTTAAGTATGTTCTTTAGTGTATATCTCAGGGTAACACCATGGGATTCAATGAGAGAGTCCACTGTGCACATGCTGGACGTGATGATACCACCCTGAATCTCAGTTCTACTTTCTGTTAGATGATTTCAATAAACTTTGTGCCTCTTTCAGTCCTGGCCAAATAATTACTTGCTACATCTCTCTCTCCTGATTCCTTTAGAGTGTTAGGGATGAGGATGACATGAACAGTCATCTATAACACTGTTTATGAAACATCACATGGCCGCTCAAGGTATCATCATCCAGTGTGCAAGTAATTTCTTGTTTTCCTGTCTTTCAGTAGCAGTCCTTTGGCAGATTGGAAAGACAGTGTATATTTGAATATCAGAGATCCAAGACAAAATATTTGTTCATGAAGTAATTAAATGACTGGAAAACAAAGATAATTTTATTATAAATACTAACAGTTTAGCTCAGAGTACTTGCTCATATCCAGTATGCACTCAGTTTATTGAATTTTTTTTTCTTCTCACTGACATGTGGTTATTTAATCTTCTGCCAACACCACCTACCAAACAGATTTTTCCCTGCTATGCCCATGAAGCTTTTGTACTATTGATGTTTTCACAGTGAACAGTGTATGTGTGTCAAATTATAGCTATTGATCTTTGTTTGTTTCTTAATGTGTACAGTTGTTTAGATAGCATTATAGTTTGTCTTATTGTGGTTATATAAATAAAAGAAGGAAAGTAAAGAAAAAACCCTGCTATTTTTATTTCTTTTATGAATTTCATTGTTGAAGGCAGATGGTTTATTTGAATTGAAAATATACTGAAATAGATATTTCTTTAGATAGGAGTTATCTTTCTTTTTTCTTTTTCTTAGTAACAAGTGTAAGTAATAGGGCATGCAATCTTAGCAGGAAAAAAAAAAACTAAACCAAACAAAAAGAGCCTTCTTTATTTTTCTATGAATCTTTTTATAACTGTTATATGTCACAATTACTTTTGGCTTAGATGTTGCTGTTAAAGCCAT
>WEIV01004847.1:42365-54483 GCA_013390005.1 Calyptomena viridis
TATTCTAGTTTTGTATTTGCCTTGCATGTTCCAAATGGTAGAGGCTAGGCTTACTTTTGATAAAGCACATGAAACTTCATGCAAGACAAAGCAATTATAACAGTAATAATATTGCTTAATACATCCCAGGAATACCTCAGTACATTACAGAATTAAAAATTAGTTTCTGTAACTACTTAGGAAAGCAGGTGATCAGATAATACTGCTTATAGGGTGAATCTTGTCCTTTTTCCTAATTTAAGGGCTTTTTCTTCTTACTCTTTCTCAAAGCCAAGCAACTAAACAAACCCTGAGACAGTAGGTAATTGTATTTTTGATAACTTCATTAAAAAAAAAAAAAGTTTTTAGACTGCTAGTAGAGAAGGTCTTTTTTTTTCCCAGATTATAAATCTTCCAAGAGACTCCTGATCTTTATGACCCTTACACTACTGAACTATGGCAAAGGAGCCAATTAATGACAATTGTGTTGATGGCTTGAGTGATTTTAATTGTCTTCTAGGAGCTGAACTGAGATTATGCTGAAACTAACTTTTAATTTTCAAGGGCTCAAAATCATTCTAATGTAAAGTTCAACAGAAAGAGACCTTAGGAACAAGACCTGGCTGAGTTGCTTAATAAAATCTGATTTCTAATGTCTGATATGCTGGTTTTCATGAAGAGAAACTATCAAAGCTTGTGTGAAAACAGAAGCTCATGCATGCTTTCTGATATTTCAGAGAACATTCCCATAGCCTCATCATTCTACTTCCTGTCCAAAATTCATGATAGAAATTGTTAAACTTTGTTCAAGAAAGAAGTGCATTTTACTTTGCCAGTAGTGGCTGGGATGATCACTTCTAAGCTGACATTGCATGACAAGATGCTAATAAATATGCTTTGCTCAGACAGCATTTTGAATACCTTCCTGACGAAAGCAAAATGATGAAATCAAAGGACCATGTAGATATAAAAGACCTGCAGAACAGAGAGAGCAGGTTTGCACACCAGCAATGAAAAACAACCTTAATGACAAGGAGTAACAGCACATGTCCAATATCCTGTAACACAAAACTTCAAGCACAGCACAATCCAATCTAGGCCTAAACCCACAAAGAGAAAAGAAATAATAACTTTTGCTTGAAGCTGTTTCCCCTCTGACTCTGTTTTCGCCACTTACCTTTTTTACAAGCTCTTAAAGGAACTCTGCCCATGGATTTTTTAATTTTTTTTTCGATGTAGAAGGAGGTTGAACTCTGAGAGGGCTTTAGTCTGAAAATAACCATTTTTATGGAGTGATAAAGACTCTTCTTTCATTAAAGGGCTGTTTCTTTCTCCATTTTCCTCAAATTTTTTGCTGCTATTGAGGAACGCATCCTCCTTACTTAGGCATCTCTATAATTTATTGTGAACTGTGAATGCCTTAGCTGTTGTAGGAACTTGATCCCTGTACACTTATTACCTCAATCCATCGTGGAAGTGGGTGCAACTAATCTCCCTAATAAACGTACTTCACTAAAACCAAGCAAACTTACAAAACCCACAAAAAAAATCCACAAAAAAACCCCACTCAAAAAAAATCAAAACACGCATAAAAATAACAGATTAAAAAAACAAACAGAAAACCCACAAAAACAACCAAAACCCCCCAAAACAAACAAACAAAAAACAGCCAAAAAATTCCAATGCAAACTAAAACAAATAAAAACAAAACCAAAAAAGACCCCACCCCCAAACACACATATAAAAGAAATCCCTTCACTCAGTTTAAAGAGACTTATTATTAACCAATGAGATTGCTTTCAACTAGTAGAGTTACCTTTATTTCTAAGTGATGAAGCAAGCACATTTTTTAATCAGAATTATCTAGTATAGACTTCTTTGAGTTTATCTAGACACAGCATAGGTTCTTAGCAGTTGCTTTAAAGAAAATCTCTCCTATATACCAACGGTGAAGTTATGCTGTCAGGTTCTCACCTTCTGCATACACAGAAAAAATCTATGTACTTCAAAAAAGGTGAGAAACAGCTCCTGAAAATACCAAAACCTGAAAAAAAATCCTGAAATGCAATGATTAAACCTTGCTTTGATCCTTCTTCATGACTTGTATTGTTCCTGTTCAAATCAAATGACATTTTCTAAAGGACTGAGGTCTGACCTCACCATTTCCCCTTAGTAGTGTTTCTTTTCATCCTTTTGCATTTTTCCTGGTTTGTTTTTTTTTTTTTTTTTTNTGTTTTTTTTTTTTTTTTTTTACTTTTCCTTCTTCCTTTTCCATCCCCTCCTTTTCATATCCCATGCTGAAGCAAGGTCACAATGAGAAGAGAAATTGTTTAGGAGCCAAATATCTGCCATTGAGTAAGAAGAACTGTTTGTCTTTGGAGATGAGAGATTGGTGCAGTGTAAGAAGGGTACATAAGTCATGATTGAGAAGAAAATAAACATGATAGAAATTAGAGAAGAAAACATTATATGTGCTGAAAGACTTATAATAGATAAAAGTCCTACGGTAATCCAATATGATGTTTTCATTATTTCAATTTTATTTTATTGTAGTGCACTTAGTTATATATCCCTTCCTGTAGGTTTGAAAAGCAAGTATTAATAGCAAGCAATCAAGCACTGGAGCATATTGCTCAGAGAGGGTATGGAGTCTCTTTCACTGGAGATATTCAAGAACCTTCTGGACACAATCCTGTGCCATGTGCTCTGGGATGACCGTTCTCGGGCAGGAAAGTTGGACCAGATGACCCACTGTGTTCCCTTCCAACCTCAATCACTCTGCAGTTCTGAGTAATGTAGAGGATACCTGTGATAATCTACTGCTGTGTCATAGTGAAGATGTGGCTCAAGCCAGAAAATTGCCCAGTTTTTATTGAAGAAATAATTAGGAAATGAACTAGGTCTCCATTGCTGCAAATTAGCAATAATTTTTCTTCATTACTTAAAAAATACAAATTAAATTCAAGTTCCCTATGGTTTTAATATTTTAAAATTTACTCTTCAATTCATCTACTTCATTTTAGTTTTGCAGCACAGGAAACTGGTTTTAAGAGGGTTTCCTGAGAAGTCTAGAAAAACTGACAAGTGTGAAAACATACAAACATTGTTAATAAAAGAAAAGGATGAGTAAAAGATAAGGACTTTTTTCATCCATTCTGAAGGCAATGCCACAGAGGAAGAGAATTCTGCATTATGAATAAGGGCAATTGCATCTGACAACTGAAAGAAGATGTAGCAAAAGCAACAGGAATGAGTTTCTAATGGTGAAGATAGGGAAACATTGGTGGAGACTGGAAGCTTTTATGAAGAGACTGGACAATGTGTCATAAGCAACAGGAGAGAAATTCCTCCCATCTCAAGATGATTCGGCAGATTCACTACACCACTTTCATAGTGAATTTGGGGATTCTTTTTTATTTTTTTTTATTAATACAGTTACTATTGCTATAGTTTCCATCATTATTTCAAGACTTGTACGTAGGGGTGAACACATTTAAAGCTGCTGTATCATATCATAAGAAGTTCCGTGTTAGAGAAATACATTAAACTTATACTCCAGTATAGAAATGTCTTTTCAAAAAATTTGGACTTTTCATTTGTCACAACACTTAATGAAAGTGGATGTAGTAAGCACTTCTCAGTATGCATTAACTATAAAATTATTCAAGCAGCTGAAAATAATGAGGGAGTTCACATATATATATTCACATGCATTATTTCACTGATAAACACATTGTCTATATTTTGAATATATCTATTTGTGCAAGCGTCAAATCAAAAAGGATGGTGAAAAAATTTCTCAACTGGCCCCGGAATATTACTGTATAAAATGGGCCATGGATTTAAGACCAGGATTCTGAATCTGAAACAGTGAGAATTTGAAATAAAAATCAATGTCCGAATTCTTTCGAGTCCCTCTCTAGTTAAAATATTCAGAAACAAGGATGATTTATAGTATGGCAGGAGCCGGTTCCTTGAGAGAGATACAGTTATATTGCCTTACAAGGAAGTCCTTCCCACCACCCAAGTCTAGCTTCAGAGGGGGCTCTTTCATATACCCCCTCAGATGAAGAGTTAGCCACATCCCTTACTGTGGTTTAAAAATCTTAAAAGAAATTGTGTAAACATTTTCCAGCCCCATGCAGCTGGAGCCCTGAAGCACTGAGCTACAAGCAGTGGTGGAGTGCTGTGCTGTGTTTTTGCAAGTACAAGACAGAAAATCTATGTAATTACCTCTGAAGCAGAAGAAGCTGTGCAGCCTGACAGAACAGCATGTGTAGGAAGCACTTTGTCAGGTCTCTGCTGACTAATTTCCCACTCTACACAGGTTTTTTTTTTTCCCCTTGTAGTCTTTCAGGATTAACCCTCTCAGTGCCAATATTTTCTTTGCTTACCCCAGAGTGAAAATACACAATTGGATTCAGTGCAGAAATTGAGGCTGAGGTACTTAGTCCAGTGAGAGTTGTCATGTAAATAAAGGGCCATGAAGACAGCTAACAGAAAAGAAGGGGAGGAAAGGGTACATAATGACTAAAGGTGGGATTTGCTTTTCAAACAACCCGTGTAGCTTTCTCTTTCACCATGGGTTTTAGTACGAATGCGTGCTTGCTAATGCAGAATTCAGCTCACCTTGAAAACAGAAAAGTTTTCTGTGTCTCAGTCATTATGACACTGAGAAATCTATACTGTCATTTCCAAATATTTAGGAACATAAGATACAAAGATTGAAAAAAATTTGACAGCTTAGTCCAGTTCCCTGCTGTTGCAGATCACAATATTTTTCAGTCTCGTCCATGAATATATGAAGTTCCATCTTCAAATGTATTTCTTTTTTTTGAAAGTTGCTCCAGAAACTCTATCCCCCAGTAGTTTTAAAACATTTTCTCATTTTCAGCCTGGAGGTACTTGTGGTTATGTATACCCATTGCTCCTTTGTCTGTAAAAGTTTTGAATGTCACAAGTGAGAAAGTTGTTTTGTGTGAGTAATGTGGTGGGGGACTCTATGGAAATAAAGAAGTAAAACCATCCATCAACCATAGGTTAGCTTACTCCAAAGACTTTACATCGTCACTTAGTTTCCATTGGGACCCTGGATTCAGAACTGGATTCATAGAATTTGAGGCTAGAAAAGGTCACTTTAATCTCCATTCTGACCTCCTGCAGAACACAGGCTGTAGATCACTTGCTAGGTCCTGAATGAACCCTGTGTCGTGTAATCACTTACTGAATTCAGTGACACTAAGCACAGCCTCTTTTCCTTTCACTCAGTTATAGTCTTTTTTCTTTCTGTGTTGTTTGTTTTTTTCCCCTTCTAGCATTTATCTAAAGACATTTCTCTATGTGATACGATTCTTCAAGATGTAGCCCTCCTTTTTCATTCTTACTGCACATCTGAGCCAGATCACATGGCAAATCAAAAATTTTTCCTATGCAGAAATGTACTGTGTATATTTTTCTTGTTCATTTATTTAGGTATTTCTAAGTGTTGAGAAAAATAAATCTTAGAAGCTTGACTCAACTGGAGAAAGATTGCTTTGTGCTAATCCTTCTATAATTAATAGACACCTTTATTCAATACCATAACCCTGTCTGCACTAATTGACTCAATAGAGTCTGTCTAATAAAACAGATGGTCAAATTATCAATCACTTCTACTGTTCCTTCCTTCCTTCCTTCCTTCCTTCCTTCCTTCCTTCCTTCCTTCCTTCCTTCCTTTNGAACAGGATCACATTTATACCACATTTCTATGAGCAGTGTAAGCCAAGAACAGCAGCCTTGCCCTGCCCTGCCCTGCCCTGCCCTGCCCTGACATTTCCTACCTCTCCCTTCATTCTTCCCCTTTCCCTTCAGCTGAAACAATGAGATACTTGAGGCCAGTAACTTCAGCTGAAGAACATAAATACAATTTCTCCAACACTACCTGAAACAAGATGTCCAATTTCCTGACTTTCACAAATTTCGGTGAGTCCTGAAGGGAATACCAAGTTGTTAAAAATAAGCTGTTAGAAAGAAACTAAAGCTGACCTCTTCTAAAGAAACAGATTTTTTCATGCTATCTGTAATCATATTTAACCCTTTTCTTGTTGTGTTACTGGTCATGATGAAGTAAGTAGATGTATTTGACAGGTTATTTCAGACCTTAATTGTTGTGTGCTATTTTTGAAATATCTTAGGTAACAAGTAAATTCTGATTTTCTCAACAAAAGCTGGAGTTTCTTATTACCAGTAAGATTTCTGGAAATTTTATTCTTGTCCGATGAATGCTTTACAGTGAGGAATTTAACAAAACATAAATGAAAATTAAATTTCACTATTTTAGAGAGTTTAAATTGGTGATGAGAGAAATGCGATGGTTCTAGGCAGTCCAGAAACACATACCTCATTGGATTCATCATACAAATTCATTTCAAGAAAGGGCTACCAGCAATATTAGATAACTTTATTTAAATTTTGCATTAGCTTGTGCCTCTCAATTCAGCTAAAGCTGTGTTTTGTTTCTGGGGCCAGCAATACCAGATAAATTGAAAAGATGTAAGCAAATCTGATCAGAGGAACAGGAAAGATCTCTGACTCATATCTGCAATGTGAGTCTGATTCCCTAAGGAAATAAAGCATTTACAATCATGTTTCTTTGTCAGTGTATCTGCATCTGTATGTCTTTCTCCCTACTGCTTATCTTCAGTATCATTGAACCAATATTTGAATTTAACTAAATTCAACAAAAAACATCTATTATCATATTATCATACATTATCATATATTTTGTACACATGATTTTTACTCGACCTCAAAAGATACCATTTCAAGGAAGTCTAGAAGTAAACATGAATTGACAAAAATTATCAGTCATAATTTGCACCTGATTAGATATTAGAGAACTTTATTACAAAACAAACATAGGAAATGAGTTTTCACTGCTTCTACTATTCAGGGCACAACCTGCTTTTCCGAAAGCCCACAAAGACATAGTATATTAAGATTTTAGTGTGCTCTATGCAGTCAGGGAACAAGGTACAAATTCATTACAGAGTTTGCCCTCTCAAGCTGTGTTATTATATTTGCTTTAATCTCCTATTTTTTTCTTTTAAAGTGGATCCATAATTTTAGCTTCATTTCCTAGCAAGAAAGGTAAGCTGTGCCCCCCACTGACACCTCCTCCCAGATAGGGCAGGTGAGGAAACAGAAATCTAGAGTTTTTGGAATCTATTTGACGGTTTAGCTGAGAACATCTTTTAACATCTGCCTAATAACAATTGACAAACATGTAAAATACTCAAAAATAAAACTTCTTCTCTTGGATCTTGTGTCTTGAACGTCTTCTTATTTCAGCATTTCAGGAAAAAAAAATCATAGAATCATAGAATGATTTGGTTTGGAAGGGGACCTTGAAGATAATTTAATTCCAACCCCCCCTGCTGTGGGCATGGAAATCTGCAACTGGATCAGGTTGCTCAGACCCCCACCCAATTTGGCCTTGAACACCTCCAGGGATGGGATATTCACAGCTTCTCTGGGTAAACTGTGTCAGTGCCTCACCACCCCCACAGTAGAGAATTTTTTCTTAATATCTAATATAAATCTTCTTTCTTTCAGTTTAAATCCATCCCCTATTGTCCTGTCACTACAGGCTGCATCTTTTTTATAAGCTCCCTTCTGGTACTGTAGGGTTGCAACTAGGTCACCCCAAAGTCTTCTCTTTCCCAGGATGAACAATCCCACTTCTCTGGCTTTCCTCATAGGGAAGGTGTTCAATCCCTTTAGTCAACCTAGTGGCTTCCTTTGGACTTGCTTCAACAGGTCCATGTCCTTCCTGTGCTGGGGACCCCAGGGCTGGACACAGCACTGCAGGTGGGGTCACACCAGAGCAGAGCAGAGGGACAGAATCGCCTCCCTCATCCTGCTGACCAGACTTCTTTGGCTGTAGCCGTATTGACTGGACTATTGTCATGGTTGGGAAGGCTATATATGTACTACACATAAACTGTCAGTTCTGCTAAACCATGTCTTAGCAAACATTTGTCTACATAGAAGAGTGCATGTCAGCTACCAAAATTCATTGAATGTGCAGCTGTGAGTGAGTCTGATGGTCATCTTGAAGAGGGCGAACATACAAGATACCTTATCTTCATATCACTCTACATTAGCAGTGGGATTCATAAATAGCTACATCACAGAGATCTAAAAGTGGGTGATGAATCCAATTTCTGGTGTCCTCACTATAAATGTTTATCAGAGGTCATGCTCGTTTGCAGTCAGTTTTCCTGTTAATATTTTTTTACAGTATTTTATTAATTTCATAATAAAATCCCCCAGTATAAGGATCATCTTATGACTTTCTTGTTCAAGCAGAATTCAAAGCATTGGCTAAATCTCACACAAATAATTCCCTCAGAATTAGAAATTTAAGTTTGACTGTTGTAGTGACTTCCAAGGGCTGCTCACTGCATCCTATACCTGTTCTGAAGGTTCAGAATGAAGACTTTCTGGAGGGATTGCTCTCACCTTTCTGGTGAGGATAATTATACTCTTAACTTTGGCAGTTCTGTTAAGCATAGTGTCAGACAACTAAGAACAGAGTTAAGTATCTAAACTTTGATATCTGCTTTTACATGCCAACTTTGTCAGCAGTGTTAGGAAGTAACTTGCTCCTATTTGCAGGTTGGTGGTATAGGGAAGAATTGCAGGTTGATTAGCAGGATGATAACTCTGCATGAAGAGGCAGAAGAGGTCTCTGGGACAGCAGATCTGCTGTGCCAAGCCTGGCTCAGAACTCTTTCTCAATGGTACAGTCCATGTAAAGTCAGTGGTTGAGGCAGTGGCATTACACAATATCACTTTCAATTATTGGCGAGGTGTTTCTTCTTTTTTCCTGCTGACATCCTCTCCTCTAGGGACAGTGTGAAAATACTAAGATTATCCAGGTCAGTACGTTCTCCTTACTTAAGAGACTAAATGGTTTGGCTATCCATTGCAACCTGAATACACAAAATATCACAGGAATATGTGAAATAAAAGTGCAAAGTCAACACACTGGCACAATGGAATTTATCCCATTAAACAGTAATGACAATGTGGGAAGGTGAAGAGGGGTTTTGGCTGTTGGGTTTTTTGGGGTTTTTTTCTGTTGTGTTTTTAATAAATTTCTGCACCAATTGCTAGGCAGAAATGCATGTATAAGTGTTGGAATTACTATTCAACAGTAATAACAAATCATACTGTATGTTCTGGAAGCTTGGCATTTTTATAGCCGAAGATAAAGACTAAAAGACCAGTTTAATCCTCATTCACTTTGATCCAAATACAGAGTAATTCTACTGTATCCCAAACACGGATGGGCATGCAAATATCTTGAGGATTTTGTATTGCTAAAGTGGGAATCATATCTGAAGAAAAAGGCCTACAACCATGTGTACTTTCTCACCATAATTCCTTTGTCTTCCTGTTAAGATTTTAAGGAGAAGAGTTCCTTATCTATAATATCTAGCAAAGTACTCACGACAAAGATTGATTAGAGAGAAGAAACAAATATTGATTACCTGCATGATTGCTCTACTCAAACTGAGATTCAGAAAATATGCAATTATTTCTTCAGCACCAAATTTTTGTGAGATAAGTAACTCACCAAAGAGTGTGTTTTACAGACAGAGCAAATCGCTTTTAAGAAATCAGTTTATTTAATTATGAATCATGATTCTTTTCAGAAGAAATTGGTTTCTTCCTTTTTTGAGAATTTTTTCTCAGGGCTTGTTGGAGGAAATGGAACTGAAATTGCAAGAAGAACATATTTCAACATATTTTCTGAAATGAAACCTAGAGTATTTTCATGTAAACATTTTCCTTTGTTTAGGAGTAAGGATGTATTTATCATTTGTTAAATATAAAAAGAGGCAAAAAAGGACTTTAATAAAACACAAACCTGAGGAGTGTCCAATGAGTTTGGAGAATATATTTTGTGGGATGCAAGCAGTATCAGAAAAACCTGCTTCAGCTGACTTGCTTTTTTTTTTACCTACACACTTTTTTTTTTTTTTCCTATTTTAGGTTTTGATTTCTCAAGATGCTTGGAGTAAATTTCTCTTTTGAAATCTTGAAAGTTCTTACTACCAGGATAAACCCACTGTTCACTCAGGTTTACCTACAGACCCCACTCCCTGGTGACCTACATAGGACTTGCCTTGTTATATCCCCAGCCGTGCAACTCCAGGTCACCAAGTAACAAAACACGTGTTTAGCTTTGGCCGTCTCTGGTTAAATCACTGCTGTACCAACCAAGAGGGCGGCCACCACACACTGTTCACAGGAGGCTTATTGAATGAATTAACATAGTCCTTGGAATAATGATTTTACAACAAACATGGCATCATCTCATTAGCATGACCACTTTCATTCTAAGTGTGATACCTATTAATGGGTTTTCTTGAAGAAAAGAAAGCACAGTATTTTTGGCAATGCAGCTAAAACATATCTATTTCTGCCTTTTCTAGAAGTTTCTTGATAAACCACACCGACTAAAAGATTTTATGAGGAGAAAGGTGGTTCAAATTGTCTTTTTTCATAAACGACACTGAGAAAGTAATAGTGTTTGATGAAATATTTGACACAACATTTTGATGATTTTTCATATCCACTTCATTCATCTCTGTGTTTAATCTATATAGTTGTATGCAATCTGCATGCTTGAGTGTCTGTATTATGATTTAAAGATTTTGTGTATGTGAACAAGTCACAAATCAGTCATGCATCCAAGTCAGTCTTATTATTATAATTATTACAATGAGTAATTAGATGCTTTTTTTTTAATTTAGGCTTTGCATATGAACAGTTCACTTCAATAATCTGCTATTCATATTGTGTAATATTCATCTAAGTTATTGGGTGAAATATTGTTCATTAATTTGACAACTGAAACACTATTATTAAAAAAAGGAATAAGAGTATGAATAGTAAGCTACCAATGTCTGTAAAAAATGTCAGACATGCTAAAATTTGCTCTAAAATTCATGTTAGTTTGTGAAATTTGGAGTTTTTTGCAAAGACATAAGCAACAATTAATAGAATCCTAAAGAATTTTGACTAATTCTTTTGGATTTTTTTGTTTGTCTTAATGGATGCTTGTAAGTAATCTTCTAAATCAATGCAATTAGAATTCTAAATGGCTTATTTACTAAAGGCAGGCCAAGAGCTGTCATTAATTTGAGTAAAAGATACGCTATTGTCACCACTCCAGAAACTCAGATCACTTGTTTTAGTACCTGAGGTGTGCCTGTGAGTTAGGAGAATATATTTCATGGGATGCAAGCGGTACATGCTTCCAAAGTCATGTAAGGGTGGTTCTTAGAGAGGCTCAGATGTTACGTCAGTGTGACATCCACTACTACATTCCCAGCATTCTGATTCTCAAGCCTTTATACTTACACACACAGAATTTCCATATCACCAAATACATAAAAAGGAAACAGACTGTTTTCCCAAGGACAGTGTTTACACATATTGCAACCTGTGCCATCCTGATAGAATATTGAAAAAATTTTCCAGGAAGGTTTCTGAGCTACTTTTCTTATATCACAACAGTGCTGCTGACTGCCTGTACACCCAGTGGAATTTATGTTGTGCACATCCACACAACAAAACACCACTCCATGCAGATATTCTGATTTAGTGAGCCTCAATCAGTTAATCCACAGTCTTCAATAACCTGGGTCCAGACTCTCTCTATGGTATAACTATACCAGTGCTTCCAGACCTGAGCTGCTCTTGTGAAGCTGGGAAATGTGACTGATACACTTGCAGAATGCTCTGTTGTTCCAGTTTCCACAGTACATTCAGGTGAAGGCAAACCCTGAAGAAATTTGGAAATTATAATCAGCAACTTAAATTAAATTGGTCCAGTGCTTGTATTCACAAGTAGGGACAAATCTTCTGCTGTTTGATCTGTTGTACTCAAGAATGAAGCAGCATATTATCTTTCTCACTAAGCCACATCTTCCTTTATTCCAGCCACAGCTCATTCCTTGCCTGATAATTAGAATTTCCCCTTAAAGACACTGAGATCACCTTATAGAAGCTAGGTTTACCTTTTCACAAACATAACTGGGGAGAGACGCTTCAGATGGGGCAGATATATTTCTTCTTTTGCTTT
>WEIV01004847.1:56051-70685 GCA_013390005.1 Calyptomena viridis
TTTTTTTTTTTTTGCTCCTCAAAATCTGGATTGAGAGGTGATACAGCCTTTCTCTGAGTATTCCTTCTGAAAACTGACTACCATCTGTGAAAAAAGACCAGACCTTTTAACTGTGCTTTACTAACAAAAACCACAAAATTCAAATACATCGTTTAGGTAATAACTGGTGTCACAACGATTTCCTGATATTTAATTGAATAACTTCAACATATATCCATCTTTCATGCAGTATTATGCAACTTTGCCTGAAGCAGGGATGTGTTTGAAGGAAAATGCTGTTGTTTGATGTTCATATCGATGCTGGTTGGGTGCCATATAATTCTAGATTTAGAATCACTGAAAAACTATTTACAAAATCATCCTCGATGGATATATTGATAGATTTCTTTATATTTTGGGGGAAAGAGAAGGAGTTGGTTACTTTTTTCCCCCCTCTCTTCTTTTTTGATTCTTAAATACACAGGTAGAATACAGTCTCAGAAATAATAAGCAAGAGGAAATATCTTCTTGTTCTGCTTCAGGACTGGGTAAAGGAGAGCATATAAAAATTGATCAAAAATCTAATAAATCACAGCAGATTAACAGCTCTCTGTTTTTTTTGGCACATAATATATATCTATATTCTTTCTTCCCACCCATAACTGACTAATGAATATCTTATGCTTGTAGGATAGAATATGAAAATAGCACCTGAATGTAATTACGAAAGCCACAGTTTTTCAAAATGTCTATTGTCTAACATATGGTCTTTAATCTAAAAATAATCTGTGTCTTATTATTTTTGACTAGAATCTAAGTGGAAACTAGTAGAGGTTTTTCTTGTACTGCATCAATTTGCTTTTGAAAACTGTAGTTTATTACATCTCCCATAAAACCAAGACAGCAAAACACATTTTATTAGGCAAACTGCGCCACTAATTTAACAGCAGTAGAAATATACTTTATTAATTTTATAGAGATTAACACAGATCAAAAAGTCACTGACCATATTTTAAAATCATTATATGAAACGTGTTGTTGGCATTGTAGAGATAAGATCCTCACTAACAAACAACAGTAGACTTCTTCTGACTGCTAATAACTATTCTGATTAATCTGTTGTACAGCTCTGAGTAGTGGGTGGGAGTAGATCAGTAGCAATATGAAAGCCACTGGCTACCATTGTGATAGTTATGATACAAACACTTAGAACACTTACAGCCAGTCAGTTTCCTTTAGTAACAAGGTCCAGAATGAACACACATGGACATTAAACATTCCTTGGTGATCTTTGTGGCTCCCTTCCAACTCAGACTATTCCATGACTCTATGATTCTATTGAAGGATCCAGGACCTTTTCAAGGGAAACATTGACTGATCTTAAAACCAGCATCAGTAAAGTTGGACTGTTGAACCAGAAATTGTCGCTTCCTGGGCTGGTAAACACTTGGTTACAAGATAAATTACATGCAAAACTGAAGTCCCGGGGTTTGTTTTTAAGCAGTTCCATCTCAAATTGAAAAGGTTCTGAAAGAAATTGGGTCTCCCGGAGTTCCTGGTTGCATCTTTGAGGAAAAGAGACAGATTATTCAGTCAGAAAACAGAAGGGTCAAGGGGAGTCGGCAGGACTCTGTGAAGATAATCGACCTGATATACTTACAGTTGTGGTATAATTTTTTCCACTACAAATGTTTAAACTTTTTTATTTTATTTTAATTGTTGTTTGTTCTGGACTATAGTTTATTGCCCCATTTCACAATCTTTCTGGGGAAGACACAAGAGTCAACCTAACTGCATTCTACAACTGCTTCATGCGAAGTAATAAAGATGAAAAAGCCTTTTTTTTCCCCACCAAGATGTAAACAAAAGGATAATATTTTGTTGTTTGAGATGTTCGGAATGAATATTAGGAAAATGTTTCTCATCAGTTCAGGGGTGAAGTACTGCACTAAGTCACCCAGGAATGCTGTGGAGTCTTCACCTTTGTAAACTTTCCAGCTGTGGCTATTCATACCCCCACCTCCTCTGACCTAGTGATGTGAGTAGAGCCTGCCTTAAATCCTGGACTAGCTATCTCCATACATTGTCTTCAGCCAATGATTCTATGGATCTGTGGCAATGTTTATCCTATGAGATCATCTGATGTAGAAAGTCTGGGGAAGAAGAGACTTCTGTTTGGAATATATATAAATATAAATAATGTCATGAAGTACTCGGAACATATCATTCAGCCATGGTAAAAACATACTCTCGTGCTCTGAGTCATAGAAGAGGCCATAATATTTAGAAGATTCTTATTTCCTTAGTTGGAGGAAAACAAAAAAAAAAAAAAAAGATTTGGTGCAAGCATTTCCTCTTGCACCATAGTGTCTATTTTTGGGCAGCTAGAAGAGAGAAAAAATGAAATTATACTTGGGACTGTTCTAAGAAGTTTACATCTATATTTTTCATGCTACGACCCAAAGTTTTTCCCTAGAAATAGCAAACAAATCACAGATTGACAAACTTTCTACTGTGCCTGCACGGGTACTGTTGCTCATTGCACTCCCTGGGGTGGAAGGCTTTTACTAGAAGTGTGTTAAGTAGCTTGAGAAATTAATTTTCCTATAATAGAGACATCTTTAAAAGCATGATCTTGCTGTGCAGTAAATCAATTCATGCAACAGATTTATTCTTTTATTGTGAATTTTCTCAAGGGGTTTTAAGAAAGGAAAAACCATTTGAGATAAATTAAGAACTGGCTGAAATACCAGAAGCAAACAAAAAAAATCTCCTACCAAAAAAACCACCAAAACCAAAAAAATCCCAAACCAACCAACCAAACAAAACCCCCTCAATACTTTCGATACTTTGAAAGCCTAGAAAGTTTGTTAAGCTTCTTGGTAGAATAATTAATTTATTATCACTGTAAGTTGACCTGACAATATCAAACTTTATTTATATCATTGTAATTTTTAACTTTCAGGTGACTCCTGATTCCAGAAAGACAACAAAATAAGGCTAGAATACATCAGAACAAAAGATGTTTTAGGTATTTTCAGGATGCTTCCAACCACTAAATCTTTTATATTTGCTACAAGAGCTTAACATTTAGAAGCCAAGGCTTATTTTCTCCACTTCTGCTACATCCTTTCCACATAATGTTCTACAGGTTATTTATTTATCTTTGCTCGTGCTCCTTCAATCGTCATTCCCTCCTAATCTCTCATCTGAAATACCTGGCTTCATCTGAGACAGGAGGCAAGTTGTGCCTTTCATAAATATTGCCTGTGGGTTTTGTGTGTGTGTTTGTGGATATCTCAAAGAAAGTGTGTTTTTATGCAGACAACTCCTTTATTTCAGATAGAAAGACTCCAGAGGAGAGAAAACCATATGAATAGACCTGTGGATAAAATGGATTGAGAAAACCAAGTGAAAAAACTATGGTAGGATAGAAATGTGATGCATAGAATAAATTGGAAGTCTTCATGTCCAGAAAAAATTTTTTCTGCAAAAAGAAACAGCCTAAATATTTTCATGTCTACTGAAGGCAGGACAAAAACTAATGGCAGAGCTGGAGATTAAATTCAATATTTTGAAAGGTAAGCACTGGAATAAACAAATGCAGTGGTCCAAGAATCTTTCTGCTTCAAAAAGGAGGCCGTTGAGTTTTAGTTATTCTCACTTTGACTTCTGGTTAAGAAATGTCTGCATATTATTTTTCTCTTTAGGATCCAACCACTATCAAAATTGGGCACTTAGCTTTGTTTTGGCAAGATGATAAAACACAGTGCATTTTGACTAAAAGTTGAACTGATACAGGTCCCATCCAGAAAAAGGGTTTGGTTTTCTGCATTCTTTTTGAAATATGCATTTTTTTGTAACTAAACATTTGCACTTCAAAACCAAACCTCAGATTTTCACCATAGCTACTTAACAAACTGACTCACTGGATAGGAGTTTTTCTTGGCACAGAGCTGCATGCAATTAAGAGTTCCACTAGCTGGGTTGTTCCTGCCTGCAAAAATGAATAGTTTCTGTATGAGTTAAAAAAAAAAAAAGTAAAATAGAAAAAAAAGGAACTTACTCAGCAGTTGAAATATACAATAAAAATGTCACTGCTATCTTTGCTTTAATTATGGAGCTCATATTGTGATTATATTCTGTACCAGTTTGTCAGAAAATGAGACTGTAACCATTATTGTTAAGCACTGTAACATCTCTTCTCTTCACTGAGTTTGTGTGCCCTCATTTTTATCCAGTCATATTCAAACCACATCCTTTTCTTACAGGTTTGCAATAACTAGGACATTTTTCTAGCTCATTCTGCCTGTTATAAATGAATAGCCTGGAAAATTTTCTTCTCACTCCCTGGTTTAAAAGCACAGATGAAGGACAAAAAAAATTCTCTTCTACCATTGTGCAAGAGGCCTTCCACTATCTCAGGGGATCTCAATGTTCTGTGCTTGAGCAGGAACCTGATCTAGGAGAGAATAGTGAGATTGTGGCACATGCCCACAGACCTGGAGAGTAAGGAGAGACTTGAAAAGCAGCTTGGAGAAAGCAATACTGCCCCTGAATGTTCTTCTAGGGCTAAGGGAGCCCAAAACACGTAGTCAGCATTATTTTAGAAACTTCCTTTTCTGGTCCAAGAAGCTCAGATCTCAACTAGGCAATTAAGAGTGATCTATAAATCAAGTTTCACAAGTCGGACCATCCCGGGAAGAACCAAAATTCTAAAATACCTCATCTGAGGAACTCATTGAAGTAAAAAGGTACATTTTATATACAAGTTTATACCTCTTTTTTTCCCTGTTTTCTACAAACCTTATGTAGAATGTTGTCATTTGTTACAGTTGATGTCAAACGTCCTTTTTCTATAGCAAGTAGGATGTGTACCCAACTATATATATTAAAAGAACAAAACCCCAACACCACTGAATGCTCTCTAGAAGGTTAATCCATTTTGCACATTTTCTTTTTAATTTCTCAAGCGTTTTGTTTTTAATGTTTACGTATGACTCATTAAGATACAATATACCAAAACAAATAGAAACATTTCAGCCCAACAAAAGCACATGTTGTTCTCCCCTGAATATTTTTTTTGGTAGAAATATGAAAATGTATTGTCTTATTTCAATTCAAACTGAGAAACCATGAAATTCTCTGTAATTATATATACTGATAATCTGGGCATTTATGTTTATTATCACAACCTGGCAAATATTTCTAGCTATGTATTTTTGTTTTATTTTCATTAAAGTGATTAAAAAATAGCATGTTTTTTCAAGTTGAAACAAATATGAAGTAATAAGAGATTAATAGTGGTTAATTAAAAAAAAAACCACACCAACCCAGCAAAAAACATTGCCAAACCTGATGTTTTTCTAAGTACTTCAAAGAAGTCTACAAAATATTTAAAGATTTCCACTATTTCTAGTAAACTAAATTATAAACTGCCTGATTTTTTTCATAGAGGGAATTAATAAAAAATTCAGAAATATTTGATTGTAAAAATTTTGGACAGATATTTCCTCCTCCAGAATGAGAATAAAAGCATCGATATATAATATTTCTAAATATCTTACATGAAGCACTGTAAATAATTATGTTTTCTTGATTAGGCAATGGCTGTCTATTTGTCTTGACATTGAAAGAAACCAATTTTAGAATATAGAGTTGTCAGCTGCTGGGCTTTTCTCTACAGATGAAGGATATACAAGTTGGAATCCCATGTAACTCAGAAAAAACATTAATTCCAAGAAAACACATATGATTTAAATATTATTTGGTTATAGAATGCGAGATGCAACCTTGTTTTGTTGATATTTATAGCTGGTGACTATGATGTCTTGTGACTCTGCTTTGAAAATCAGGAAAATATTTGGCCTTTTCATTTCTCCTGACTATGTTCAAAATTTCCTAGATTTAAATCCAATTTGGAATAATTGCTACACTGAACGAGAGTAGGTTTAGATTAGATATTAGAAAGAAACTCTTGACTGTGAAGGTTGTGATGGACTAGAACAGGTTACCCAGAGAAGGTGTGGATGTCCCAACCCTGGAAGTGTGCGGTGCTGGATGGGGCTAATAGCAAACTGGTCTAATGGAAGGTTGTGGTGGTGTATTTACTGAATTGAGAATGTTTTGTTCACCCCTATGAATGTTCTGTTCCACTCCTATAGTTGAAATGGTATGTCCCGTAAAAGGTGTACACCCCCAGTCCTGTCAATCCTCTAAACTCCTCCCATTATTCCAGACCCTTCCCTGTCAATCCCTCAGACCCCTCCCTTTGTTCTGGTTCCTTCTGTGTCAATCACTAAGCCCCTTCTGGGTTTTCCCCTTTTCCTCGACATCCCATTGGTTCATGTGACCCTTCCATCTCCACTCCTTGTTATCATTGATTCCTCTCATGTGTCAATCCTTCCCTGACTCCTGCAATCTCAGTTGCCCGTTGGCTAAACCCTAGCTCCTCCTATGTTTCCACCCCTGCTTAAAAGTTACTGCACAGAGCTCAGAAGTGCTCTTTTGGGCATGCTCCCCTAGAGCTCACTTGGTATGCATCAATAAAGCTCTGCATTATAGCACCCCAATTGAGACTTCTCCTCATCTTTGCCTTCCAACGATGACAAGGGACTAGTCCAGCTTAGGGCTAAAGCTCAGTGAGTAGCTGAAGCTCTAAGGTGCAGCCCCGTCTTCTCAGCTCTGGGGCTGTTTCTCCCTGACTGGTGGCCTCTGTCACCAAGGCTGGCCAGAGGAACAACAGCGCCCGTTGTGCTAGAAGGTGTCTCTGACCATGGCAAGGGGATGGAACTAGGTCGCTTCCAACACAAACCACTCTATGATTCCATGATTCTATGATGTTTTTTGTACTGCATTCCATGTAATATAAAGACATTTCTATTACTATATCTTTCTTTTCTTTCTGGCTTAGTTAACCTACTGCTAACCTCAGTATTCATGTTACATTAAGATGTAAACATATATTTTCTTTCTAGTTGTCACTCCAAGAAAGTGAGTTATGTCCTCTTGGATTCATCTCACCTAAATGTAACTGGGAAACATTTACAGCATCATCTTCCTTTGAACACATCAAGCTGGACTTTCTTATACTCCACAGAGCGTGGTAGGAGCTATCTGGATGAAATTTACACAGTCTGCTTTACATATTTGTTTTAGGGTGGAAAGAATCACCCTCTTGATGATAAAAGGACTCTCGGGTAACTAGGTTAGAGGTATCTGTACTCACCCAAATCAATGTCTCCCATAAGGTCTGACTGGAGTTCAGATGTAGGCACATATTATCCATATTAAGAGGCCAGTTCCTCCATTTCTGACCACTACACATTCGTTAATGTCCATTTACCTGGTGAAAGTGCTCATCTGTGCTCCCCAACCTGTTTAATTTAAAGCAAAATAGTTTATTTTAAACAGTATAAATAGCAGGTCTGTGCTAATATGTTTGTTTTTGACTGAAGCTTGTCATGGAGCACACATGAAAACGGCCCAGTCATCAAAACTCCCATCTAGGTGGTAAACAGAACTTGTAAATTAAAAATATTGAACTAACATTTTATCTTTTAACTATACTCTTATCCAAAAATATTTTTTTAATGAGTTTTTCAACAAAATACAACTTCCTCCAGAGAAAATTTTATTGTTCGAATAAGATTTAAATAATCCAAGCAAAAGATCTCAAAATACTTCCAAGGCCTGTATTCTAGGACTCTCAGCATAATTCTTCCAGAAAAATGCTTTAAAAAGTCCCTTCTCTTAGTTTCTTTAAACTATTGCAATTTCTCATCGTTTGTATTGTCCTATAAAGTTTCTAATTTCTCTATTATCTTCTCTTAAGTACAGGAGAAAAAAGACAAAACAACAACTTCCATTAAAATTTGGGTTGGACGCTTTTTGTTGTTTTTTTTGTCTGGTTTTAATTATTATTTGATTTTACTTTGGTTTTGCTTTGGTGTTTTATGTTTTGGGTTTGTTTATTTTTTTCTTAATTGGGGTTTTTTTGTGAATTTTTTTTTTTTTGAAAACACAAAGATATGTTTTTCTATTTTAAAAATATGTTGTCAAGTGGAAGAATTTTTTTTCAAATACTGAATTTATTCCATTATTCCTGAGTATCACCTCACCTTTATCTTCTGAGTCTTCTGGTAGTCTCTATATTTAGAAATGACAAAGATGAAAATACTGGGATTTGATTAGACTTAATTTAGCATACTCTAAAACCAATGATTGTTGTACAGTAATTTGTCATCTCTATTGTCTTTCAAGTCTTATCTTAGACCAAAAATGCAGAAAGTGGTGACATAACACTGAAAACTAATGCATGTTAAACTTGAGAGGTCTCAATCATTAAGAACTGACAGATTAGGAGAATGAGTGAAATATGAGGTAACCCATATTGCTGCAGTCTCCTGGAGCTTCCAAGGTAGATTTAGGAAACAAAGGCCTGAATTCTGGAATTTAAGAGCTACTCCTTCTCATGTTTCTTGTCTGAGACATCCAATAGCACCTTCAGTTACATTATAAACCTGTTTTAGAGTAGCTGGATTACCTCTTGATTCACCTTACGTTAAGATACACATGTAAAATGGGTAGAGGCACATCTTTCTATTTCCATTGGCTCCTGGACAAGCTTTGAGTAAGTAGCAGAGAACTATGAATATACTTTTTACATTTCCAAAGTTAAGAAATATTAATTTTAACTCTTTTACTTTGGGAAAATTTTCCCAGTAAGACTATGTACCTTTGCAAAGTATAGATTAACAATTCATATGTAAAAGGAAGTCATAAGAAACGTACACCTTCCAGGTGTGCTGGAAAGGCCAAGTTGAGACTGAGTTTTGTGACTTGGCCAAGCCAGGAAGAGATGAGGAGCATCAGAGCAGAAGTACACAGAACAGAGATGACAGTGCTGATGTTCTCCTGGCCTCTGACATCTCTGGAGCTGGGCTGAGGAACTGCTGTGGGTTTTGGTTAAGACAGGCCTGAGAGGGAAAGAGAAGAATGGCATATTGATGTCACCTCTGACTCTGTAAGTGCAAGTTAATTTAAGCAGAATGGGTTTTTATCACTAGTTACACAGTGGTCAGAAATAAGTATTCTGACTTGGAATCAAGAAATTTTCTTCATCAGTTTCAGGAATTTGCTAACTACATTAGAGACGTAGCTTTCTGTTTGTGAGTTCAACTTTGAAATCAAATTAAATCTAAATATCTGCCATACGTTTTTATTTTACACCACAAACCACTGTTTGACTTTACTTCATGAAATTTGAGGTGCATTTAAACAGAACGTGTTATAAAGACTCTCAAAAGATTTTATCACTCCCCCTGAAATCACAGTGGTTGGTACTAATGTAAAAGTTGCATCTTTTCTCCCAAAAATGTCCCAAGAAATTTATATGTAAGGGTTGAGTTTCAGTCCAACTCTCTTTTTGACCCTGAAGTTAGTGCTGACATGTATGGTAGTGTTTATTAATAAAACAGTAGTCCAATGGTAAACAAGTTTAATACCAGGCATGAATGTTTGATATTCTGTCTAAAATGAAAAAATATGTATTCTATAATGAATACTTAATTAGGACTGTGATCTGAATACAAGGACCAGAGACCCTACTGCTGTGCAGACAAACCAGAGTGAAATGAATTACTGTCATGCAGGGGGTGATATTAATGGTGTCCAGCTTTATAAATGAATCCAATTTTAAGCCACTTTAGTTGCTATCATACTGAGAGAGAGTGCAACACGCCTAACATATCATTTCTGTACCAGCAAATGCTAAGATTTAAGCCTTAAAAAAATTTAACTTGTAGATGTTTTCCTGCATTAAATATTTCTAATTAGCTGTTACTACAGTCAGACAACATTAAAAATAAAGAAAATTAAGATCTTTGCTTCTTTTTTAATTTTTTTTTTTTAAGTCCTATATCAATAGATGGGCATTGATTTGAACTCTGATTTTACCAACAGCTGAAATTCTGACTGTTGCTTGGCATAAGCACTGGCTATTTGGCCACTTTTAATGTACCACTGTGCAGTTTTCCTTGACTGATGGCGTGTGCTATGCAGGTTGTATCATACAGTTGCTTTTGCAGCTGATAGTTAGTGACTTTCAGTAAGAACCTGCACTTACTACTTCCCTTGTAGAAATTTTAATATTCCCATTTGAGGGAGCAGTCATGCAAAGTCTTATCACTGTGAAAAATTAAGTCATGTGAGTATTTCTTCAGTGAACATCAAAGGATTACATGCATGTGCAAGCATTTACTGGATTCAAATATATCATCAGGGTTTTGAGTTTAAATATGTATCCTAATGTCTGACTCATTTAAATCTTCCAGATTGTAGACATTATTTTCACTTGTAAAACAGGTTTTCTCACTTACATAACTGGCATTTCTCTCCACACTTGCCAGCAAACACCCAGATAAATATATTACAAAAAGGCAATGTCAGTTTGCAGCCAACCCAAAAGCAAAATTCTTTGAGAATGGTGAGCCGCTCAAATGACTGGTAGCAGTGCAGATGAAACCATTCCCATTACAGCACAGATCAAACAGGAGAGCCAAGCAAGGGCATGTATTGTAAAGACTCGAGGTGGGATGTTTGGAATTACGCAGTGCAGATCTTCCTCTGTTCCCCATGAGGTCAGTGTGAATTTCACTACTGACTCTACGAAAAACCAGTTTTAATACAAAACCAAATAGTTTCTAAAATCTAATGTCAAGTCTGTCTGAGTTTCTTAGTCTCTCGTTGTATTTTTATTTACAAGTGCTGATGTGTAAGTACTCATGTGTAGCAAGGATGAGTGGAATGTTTTCAACCCGAAAGATGAGCCTTGAGCTAACAGATCTACAGGCCTCACAGACCCCCCAGAATTATATTGTTCACTTTTCCTTTGCCAGAAATATTCCATTTTGAAAGGTAAATGGAAGGGTAAAACAGAAAGACAATGAGATGCTCCAGTATCTTCCAATATAAACAATTTTGTTGCATGGATGAAAATTTCTTAAGAATTTTAGAACTATGATTAAAATAATTCTGATTTTTAACACTCTCCACCTTTCTTTCTCTCCAAAAAAGTTTTGACAAATGAAAAAAAGTGAAGGATTTTTCAGCTCTCCCTGTGAAAAAAATATCACAGAGACTGAAAAGAACCCAATTCGTCTTAGTGAAACAAATGGAAAGAAAGTAATTTCTATGAGCACTTGGTGTTTCTCTCATCTGATTAGTAATAGGAAAGAGGGTTTAATACTTCTAGGTCAGTGATTTGAATTGAGGTTAGTTAAGTAGTGTATGTTAGACAGAAGTTCATTATTACTTTTTGTTATTAATTATGGGGCTTGGTTGACTTATCTAAAATGATTAAGAGTTATATTCAGAGTCTAAATTCCACCTTTGGTGCTGTGCATAACTTCCCCCAGCTTCTGCTTTCAGATGTTCCCTAGCACTGAGGCTTGGGTGAAATTTTGGATACTAGAATATAATTTTTTCAAAGGAGACTATAGGAGTTTGTTGCCTAAATTCCACTGGAGTTTAAAGAGGAGAATGATTGAAGCTTAGGATTTCATGGGTCCAATATTTCTGCCTCAAAGAAATTCTGTGTGAATTTCCATAATTCACTCAGGTTACTCTTCTACATTGGAAATAACAGTGTGTGCTAATGTTGGCCAAATGTGAGTTTAAAAATATTAACAATGTTGAAATATCTTATTATCATTGTATGATTAAACTGAAAACAGGAATAACTTTTTTTAATATGAATATTACTAGACAACTCTTGAAAAACAAATAGGAGTAAGATTCATATTATACAACTGTAGCCACCAAGAATTTGGACACCTAAACTAAGCAGTTTGCCTTGACTCTCTCAGTATTGAGTGCAGAGTGACAGATGTCTCCAGGGAATGATTCATTCTGTCTGCCTTATGTCCTATTCTTAGGATAAGTGTCTACATCTCCATATTAACTACAGAAAATGTGTATCAGAAATAAGAAAACTTTTAGAATTTTTAAATTAGTTAAGCTCACCATGCCTTACCATAACTGGCTCATTCCCATAATCTCTTGCACTAAGAATATCTGAGGACTGCAAGGAAAAGAAATAGTTCTACTCCATAATCTCTATCACTCTTCAAAAAGTGAACTCTGATGTGGTAGATAAACAGAGGAAATTAGCACTTTTGTTTGTTTATTTTGTACCAGTGTGACTGATAAAGAAGAAGCATCTTCCAAAAGAGGAAAATTGCGTTTTTCTCGAAGCAATAATAAAAAATACAGGACTATCACACAGTATCTGGGAAAATCACACAGAGCATAGCTGTGGAACAATGACTATTTAATCCACATTTAATTTGTGTCACCATTGTATATTGATTATCCATTATCCTCATGCAAATGGCATGACTTATCCATTGAAACAGATGTGCATTGTTTTTAATTTTAAGTGAATTCTTTTAGTGCTCCATGAAAGGTGTCAGATTAGCAGCCCCAGGGACTGAAGGCCTCTGTTTATCCACAGAGCGTATTCAAGTGATAATGATGGATCCACTCAAGCAGCTGCCTCAGACGTTACTTATCTTGAGGGTTTGTTCCACTGCTCATAGGGCCAAAACATCCCCTTTGCAAATGAATAACAAGCAGACTCTGGGCCCATAGATGGAGAATGAGTGTGTTTAAATCCCAGCCTTCTCTAATAGTAAATTCCCATGAATTTAGGACCTCCTGTGTGAAACTGGGGACACAGTGGTGTAATGTAACTCTCTTGGAAAGAGCATAAGACACACCCATATTTTAAATACTCAGTTTTCACAACTTCTAAAAAGGTTATATATCAGAAACAAACAAAAAAAAGAAACGTAGGAAAAGGTGGCAAATAATGATCTGTGTTTGGGGATGGGCACTACAGGAAAGGATTCAAAAGTCTAAAGCTGAAACTTGGGAAAGCGATGATTGCTTCAAGTATTTCACAGAGACCTGAAAAGTTAGGCAGAGGATTAAAAAAGAAAGGGAATCGCTATATTGTTGGTCTTTAAAACTCAAAAATCAAAGGGCATGCGAGAGATTCTTGAACAAAATTTTGAAACAAGTGAAGGCAATTTTCGTGTAACACACAATTCACTGGATGAATCTTATCACCACAGATTGTTTCTGAGGCTTCAAGAGGGTTAAAAAAGGAAGTAGAAAAGTCCAGAAGGAGCTAAGCCATGGGAGGTTGTTAAATACTGTAGAATGGATGGCAGTTTTCCTTCAGGAAGCACTAGCATCATGAGCTGCCAGGAGCTGGGGGAATGTATCAACAAAAAATTACTCCTTATTTGTTTTTTCCATCTTATTATTTCACTAAATGTCTTCTACTGCTCTCTTTTCTTTGGAGAGAGGCTATTTCTTTGGAGGATTCTGGTGGAGGGAACCTTTGATCTTAGAAATCACTGCCTCATTTGTAGTGAAGTCACTTTTTTATCCTGGTATGAAACTATAGATTTTAATTCTATGTCCTGACTCTTCTTCTAGATTTTCATTTTCCTTCTTTGTATAGATGAATTTAATAATTTGAATAAAAAGACTTCACAGTCACTACAGTCCATTAAAAAGATATAGAAAGGGAGATGGAGAGAGACAAAACTATTGTGTTCATCACCACTATTTTGGGAATGATAAGGTAAGATATAGGAAGAAATTGTTCTGGTGGGTTGCTCTCCCCTCTGCTCCATAGTCATATCCCAGTATATGATCACCTCCTGTTCTGTTTTTGCTGGGATGCACATCTTTTGGTGAGATTGGTGAGATAAGTCACCTTTGAATTTCCCTAATCATCACTAGAAAAACATTTCTGATTGAAGCATAAGTTACACTGGTCAATGCATTGAGAATGCATGTTTGAAAGTGTGGAACTGGAATCTGACTACAAAATATGTGCTGAGAAGAAGATGATGGTGATATGTGAAGAAATCAGATACAGATGAACTGTATTTAGTATGATAGCTCTCCTGTTCATAATTTTAAACAAATCTATATGTATGTGTAACTGTATGTGATTTGCAGGGAGAAATTGAAATAAGAAGTGGATCTAATAAGGAAGGGAAATGAGAGACTTGTGCATCATCAGCCCATTTATGTTTAATCTCGAGTCCTTTCCAAACTAAAGACTTGCCTAAGAAGATAAGACATTAAGTTCTCCTTTTTAAACAATGAGAGCAACAAGACCAGGAATAGACTGTCTCCACAACCCTGCGTATAATCAGCAACATTCCTGACTTGTTTCCAGGACATCAGAGGCAGCAGAATTCCAGGCAGGCTGCCTGGGAAGACCCTTGATATTTTCTCCTGTTTTGTACCCTGATATATCAACATCCTTTTGATTACAAATTACGTTTTCCAACCCCACACAATCTCTATGTTAATTATTGACTCTCTGTCCTTATTAAGTGGCTTTCTTGAGACTGGTTGGGGAAAAAAAAAAGGAAGAATTGAAGGACATTAATATGGGATAATCATGCATTCTACTCTGTTTGAGTCACAGTGCAGCTACAGTTCAGGTTAGAAATATTTTACTAGGAATACTATCTCATACTGTAGAATTTTAGAATACATACCTACAATACATCATTCCACTATGGAGTGATATTTCCTATTCGTGTCAGGAAGCATCTTTTATGTTGC
>WEIV01004847.1:70691-96971 GCA_013390005.1 Calyptomena viridis
TCTTTTATGTTGCAAAACACCACAGGCAACTTCAACTGCAAGCAAAGCAGGTAGGTGAGAAAAGCAGTAGATTGATAAAGGCAACAAGCTCATGGCCTTGAACAAGACAAACAGAGACAGAGATAAAGAATCTTCTTTTACTGGCTTAGTGACCTATGTCAGGGAGTTAGCTCTGGTCCCCGGCCAGCTGAAGTGGACTAACTCATGTTTTCACTGTCTCTGGACAATGGCCTATAAAATTAACTGTCCCCCCTTTTTTTTTTTTTTTTTTTTGTGGAGTTTGGGTTATCTTGGGTTGATTTGTTGGGTTTTAGAGGCTTGTATTGTTGCTTGTTGTTTTTTTCCTAAACAGTAGAGCTAGATGCCTCACTGTTCACTGTCTCCTTGAAACATGGTAATGCATACATGGGGGAGGAGCCCTGAGGTGAAATATGGATCAAAGTGTAGTGGTCTGTTTGAGATCCATTTAATTCTGTGGTCAGCAATAGAGTTTCTTCAGTACACCTCCTGATGAAGGAACACAGGATATCTTATCTGAATGAGCTACCTAACCCTAGCACACAGGTCTCTGCAAACACATATATCCTGTTGCTGGAGGACAGATATGCAAACAGCATTATCACTGTATGTTGGCACTGAGAACATGAGAAAAGGGACTTAAAGTTGCCAGATCTGCCCTTCATTTATCCTCTTTTTCATCAAAAGCACTGCACTCATGTGTTAGCAGGGAACAGGGGCTCACGTGGAGATAGAGTGGGACTGGATATTAAAATAGTACCACTGCAGAGAGATGTGACTCTGTGTGGGATGTTGACTCAGACCTGAAGACTTACCTGCTCGAGAGAGACTGTCCTTGGGGAAGGAAAAAAATAAAAATCCCATGGTGAATGAGGGCTCCCTCCATACTGTTCTCTCACCTGCACTCTGTGTTCAGGAGGCAGGAAATGAAGGACATAATTCTTCACCCTCTGCCTTCCTACAGTGCAGATCTTCCTCATGCTGCCTCCAGAAACTCTTTCCTCTTTCATCCAGAGACCTCAGGCTGCTCTGTCCTAATTCATCATGGTTCACACTATTGGAACTGTTTACACATTTTCTGCTAGCATACACCAGACAAGGGCGTTTGACCCACTCTGCTTTGGTCAACAAATGGTAAGAATTAAGTATCTACTAAGGTTACATCTGAAGGACACATTGCTCGGTCTAGCCGTTACTTGTGCTTTTTCAAAAAAATTACAGTTATGGCTAAGTAAGGGAGTAAAAGCAAGGGAATAGAGTCTTAGCAATTGTCTCTTTATGTACTAATGTTCTCTGGGCATAGAAAAAGCAGAAGTTTGTCAGGATGCTTCTTGACAAGAAGCTTTTTTCTTTACCTAGGAACTAAATGTTATTTTTCCAAGTAGATTTTAAAAATTGTCCTACTCAACCCACATTTTAATTTGAAATTAAAAAAAAAATCACAAAAAAACCCCAAATTAACAAAAAAACCACAAACAAAAAAACCCCAACACAACAACTCTACAAAAAAAACCCCCGAAAAACTCAAGTGCTTTCTGAAAACTAATGAACCATTGCAAATGACCTTGTTTGCCTTTGAAATATACTAAGGTGTTTTTGAGATTGTTGGTTATCATCCTTTTTTTGTTGAATGGATAGTCTGATAAACATACTGTGAATCTGGGAAGGTCACCTAATACATATTTTCTATTGCTGTTATAGATTCATAGATTTTAAGTCCTAAAGGGACCTTGTGTAACTCCTCCTGCATAGCACAGGTCAGATAAGTTTGCTTGATAATTCTGCATCAAATCAAATTTAAAGCATACCAAGGAATGCAGATATTACTTTATTTTCCTCTCTGCAATGTCCCTCAACACTACACACATATGTGTGCGTCTCTTTCCCTTTTACAAGACTTCCTTAGATCATACAGAGTTCAGAATAACTGCCCATTATAGCTTCAAGCAAAAAAAAAAGCAGTAAGAAAAAAATATAATACTTAACAACAGCTGGTCTGAGAGTAAAACAGAGGAACAGAGGCTGTAGGTCACAGAATATATGTTACAGAGAACAGAAAGTAATGAGCAAGCTCCTGTATTTCCAAGACCTCCATTCAAATTAACACTTACTATACCAGTAGGTCATAATGAAAATGAGTTGGGTTATTCTCCCTCATTCTGGACTACAGTGAGCATTTGTCAATATCACCAGGTATTCCTGAATATCAGGTTCACATTTGGTCCCTCAAGTCCTTTAGGTGCACTTGACTAACAGGAAAGATTTTAGAATAAAAAATAGTATAAACAAGAAGTTCATGCTGTGGGATAGAACAATTTTACTGAGGCTGTCCCAGCTTTTCTATGTGGATTAAAAAATTGCCCCAGATTCTATAGTTTGTTGTTGATATTCCAAACAGTAATTTATTTTTAACAGAGAACTTTCTCACTTTTTCATGGTGTTCACAATCATCTGATGAAAGCTGATACCCTGTATACAGATATATATGTATATTTGTTTTTTTATTTATTTTTTTTACTAAATAGGACAAATAGAAATTGCAGCTGTTCTCATTTAATTAGTTAAGAATTGCACCACCACAGGCATATGCGCATTAAATACATTAATTTCAGGGGTGAGACAGGGATTCTATTTTCAATTTCTATTCTCCTCATCTCAAACTTCTGCTTTTACTCCTCTAAAATCTCATAGATAAACTTTTTATGTAGTTAATGAGCTTGTCAAAACAGAATCACAGAATTAACCAGGTTGGAAAAGACCTTTGAGGTCATCAAGTCTAACCCATTACCTAACATCACCTCATCAACTAAATCATGGCACCAAGTGACACATCCAGTCTTTTTTTAAACACTTCCAGGGAAGTGACTCCACCACCTCCCTGGGCAGCTCATTCCAATGGCCAATCACTCCTTCTGTGAAGAATTTTTTCCTAATATCAAGCCTAAACTTTCCCTGGTGCAGCTTGAGACTGTGTCCTCTCCTTCTGTCACTGATTGCCTGGGAAAAGAGATCGACCCTCACCTGGCTACAACCTCCTTCCAGGCAGTTGTAGAGAGTGATAAGGTCTCCCCAGAGCCTCCTCTTCTCCAGGCTAAACGACCCCATCTCCCTCAGCCTCTCTTCACAGGGCTTGTGTTCCAGACCCCTCACCAGCCTTGTTGCCCTTCTCTGGACACGTTCGAACATCTCAACATCTTTTCTAAATTGGGGGGCCCAGAACTGGACACACATAGGGTGTGGCCTCACCAGTGCTGAGTACAGGGGAAGAGTGACTTCCCTAGTCATTCTTCTTCACTGTTCCTTACACAGGCCAGGTTGCCATTGGCCTTCTTGCCCACCTGGACATACTTTGGCTCATGTTCAGTTGGCTGTTGACCAGCACCCCCTGATCCCCCTCTGCCTGACCACTCTCCAGCCACTCTGTCCCCAGCCTTGTGGTGCTGCATGAGGTTGTTGTGCCCAAAGTGTAGAACCCAGCACTTAGGCCTGTTAGATCTCATGCTGTTGGATTCTGCCCATCTCTCCAGCCTGTCCAGGTCCCTCTGGAGAGCCCTTCTACTCTCTAACAGATGGACACTTGCTTCCAACTTACCAATCTACAAACTTACTAATTGTGGACTCAGTCTCCTTGTCCAAATCAATAAAGATATTAAGCAGAATGGGGCCCAACACTGATCCCTGGGGGGCACCACTAGTGACTGGCCACCAACTGGATGTAACAATACTCCTCAGTACTCTCTGGGCCCGGCCATCAGCCAGTTCTTCACCCAGCCCAGAATGTTTCTGCCCAGGCCATGGACTGCAACTTTTCCTGGAGCCTGCTGTGGGAGATGATGTCAAAAGCTTTGCTGAGGTCCAGGTAGACACATCCACATCCACCAGGTGGGTCACTTGGTCATAAAAGGAGATCAGGTTGGTCAGGCAGGACCTGCCCCTCCTAAATCCATGCTGTCTGGGTCTGATCCCTTGGCCATCCTGTAGGTGCTGTGTGATTGCACTCAAGATGATGTGTTCTATAATCTTGCCTGGCACTGAGGCCAGACTGACAGGTCTGTAATTTCCCAGATCCTCCTTCTGGCCCTTCTTGTGGATGGGCATCACATTTGTCAACTTCCAGTCATCTCGGACCTCTCAAATGAGCCAGGACTGTTGGTAAATGATGGAGAACAGCTTGGTGAGCTCATCTCTCTCATCACTCTAGGATGGATCCGTCTGGTCCCATAGACTTGTGAGGATGCAAGTGCCTCAGCAGGTCTCTAACTGCTTCCTCCTGGGTTACAGAGGGGCTATACTGCTCCCTGACCCCATCTACCTGCTCAGGAGGCCAGCTGTCCTGAGGAAAACCTGTCTTACTGTTACAGATGGAGGCAAAAAAGGTGTTAAGTGCCTCTGCCTTTTCATCATCTTTAGTTACTATACTCCCCTCCACGTCCAATAAAGAGTGGAGGTTGTCCTTGCCCCTCTTTTTGCCATTAATATATTTATAAAAATATTTTTTATTATCCTTCACAGAAGTGGCAGGTTTAAGTTCTAACTGAGCATTTACCTCTCTCATTTTTTTCCTACATGGCCTAGCAACATCCTTAAACATTACCTGAGTTACCGCCTGCTCTGTCCAAAGGCGATACACCCTCGTTTTTTCCTTTAATTCCTTCAAAGCTCCTTGCTCATCCAGACCATCTTTCCTGTAGACTCATCTTTCAACACATCTGGACAGCTTTCAAGATTTCTTTCTTGAAGTATATCCATTGCTCCTGGACACCTTTGTTTTTAAGGGCTGTTTCCCAAGGTACTCTTTGAGTTAGCCCCTTGAATAAGCTGAAGACTGCCTTCCAGAAATCCAGTGTGGAATATCTAAGTATCAAGCTTCACTAATGCCTAACTGCTTTATTGGTATGCCCTGAGGGTAAACATTTTTTATCTATTGGCCTCAGTGCATTTTTTGGCCCCTAATTTTAACTAGAAATGGTATGAAATTCTTTTTCTCCCTAACAAATAAGTAACTCAAAATCATGTAAGAAATTAACTAACTATAGTCACTGAAGTGCCTTCCTCATCAAGTCTCTTTTGAATATTCTAGTCTAGGTTATTTACTGAAGCATGCTACAAAAAAGACTTATTCGGTCCCTTGGAAATTGTCTATCGTTCATTTTTATGCAAAGAAGACCTCATCTTCTTTAAAAAAGAAAAATTAATTACTAATGAGCATTAAAAAAACCTGAGAAAAATCATTCAGCTTTAGTAACACATCACTGCATCAACTTTGTCTGAGAATTGTGCGTAATTTTCATCAAAGCTTCTCCTAACTTTTGATGCTCTTTCTTGATGGTATGGTAGAGCTGTGGTGTTACTGCAGAATAATAATAATAATAATTAATAATAATAATAAATAAAAAGTAATAATAATTTGTACCATCTTTCGTTAATGCCCTTATAAACATTTTTAAGACTTACAACATCCCAGAAGTTAAGTAATCATTGAGTTTTATCTATTTATGTTCTGAACTGACACTGATCATTGCTTTGCAAAAGCACCAGTTTCTCAAGCCCTTCTTCAGTTTTGCTACCAGAGATTTTGCTATTTCTATTAGGAAACCACTGTGAAGAGAAGATTGTTTACACTGACTATTGTATGGACCTAATTTAAAAGTAAGTGTATATCTGATAATTTTGAGTACATTTGGAGGGAAAATTGAAGATGATTTAATCACTATAATTCTTTCTCCCATTTCTCCAGAAAACAATACTGTCTTCTCTGCTCACATCAATAAATTAAAAGATATGTCTGGACACTGGAAAAGCATGATCTGTCCTTCTAAAAAGTTAGACTCACCCTTGTGGGACATTGTCTGAAATCAACTGTCATTCTCTCATGCATCTTTTCCTAAATAAAAGTTTAATACAACAGCTACAATGACAGAGATCAGTCTTGGGGGTCATTTAATTTACTGGTGTGGATGGACCTGTGGAGTCCAAGCTTCTACGTTATGAATACAGTATTAACTTCACTAAAAATTGGCAACCTCATACATAGGAAACAGTGTCTTAAAGATGGAGAATCTAAATAAAATTTGGAGTAGCTTGTAATCTAAAATCTGCTTGTTGGTGAGGATCTTGGACTATGTCTGCTGAAGCTGACTCCTATTAATTTTCTTCTTTACCATCTCTGACAGCAGTAGCAGAGGAAGTGTTTTAGCATTGTGCTGATTCTTAAGGATGAGATCCTAAAACATGCAGCTGGAGATGAGATCGAAGATTGATGGAGTCCTGGTGCCAGCGGGAGAGACTGTGAACAGCTGGGACCATGCTGCAAGGCATAGGAATATGTGCATTTTATGGAGTAGTCTTTAGCGCCCTGGTGAATCTGTTCATAAAGATTTTGGAAGTGAATGGAGTCATTGTATTGTATTTGATGACTTCCTTTTGGATAGGCTTGGACCTTGTGAGGAATTAGGCTGTTCTTGCTGTCTGACTTTGTCTATTAAGTCTGTGAAAGGACTAGTCTAATAAACTTAATATGGGTCACTTGAGTAGTTTCTCCTTTGATTAACATGTAACTTAAAAGAGAGTGGATTTCATCAATATTATCTGGCCTACTGGACCAAATAATAATGGTGGAAGTAACCCAAGTTTTCAAATTTGAATGGAAATAAAATTAGTAAGTTACACAAGAATTGCATTCTGAGTGAGAACAAGTGGGTTATTCTTAGATTTTGGCAGGTTCCACCCGGACTATCAGATTTTGAGTTGACTGTAGTCAGCTCCCGAGCTTTAAAGCTGTGCTCAGATAATACTGACTGAGATAGCTTTATTCAGAGTTTCAAAAATTACTTGTTTCTTCTTTACATTCCCTTTCCATCATCCTTCCATTCTCTTTGTGTCATCTCTAGAGCTTACCTATCGACTCAAAAAGAAAGTTCAGAACACTAATTTTGCAAAAAATTACCCAATCATCAATAGCAATTGGAACATGAGAAATTGAACTTCCTAATCAAAGGGTCAGAAACAGTACATCTGATACCACCCAGAACAACACTGCGTGGAAGGAGAAGAAAGTGCAATATAAGCCCCTTTAGTGGTTGCAAGTTTTGAAATTGTCTTGGGTATTTCATTCAATAGCATCTCAATGGCATAAATAACTCAGAGAGCTTACAATTACCCCAGAATGTCCAGTTTGAGTGTGTTAGGAGACAAAATAATTTTTCAGTTCTTGTCTGTACTTAGAAATTCTATGTTAAGACACATTTCAGTGTTCTGCCCTTCGCGTACCTGCTTGGTTTCTATTTCCTCCTACTATAGCTGTCCCATATGGTAACCTTTTATGCTGAGCTTCTTTCATACCTAAATCCCATTTAATCATATTCATGTCCACTTCCTTGGACCAGTACATCTTCATTCTTGACTCTATATCTAACAGGACATTCAAGAGGAAAAATGAAGTTGCAGGAGAACAGTTTATATTTCTTCTGTTCTGAGAGAAAGAATCCAGAAGTGTCCACAATAGCAGTTTAAAGTAAAATGTTATTATCAGAATAGCCAGCCCTGTAATTCAGATTTTCTCTGTGACTTTAGGAAGTATATTTTGGCCAAAACTATATATTTCTGATAAGAATATAAGAATGAAACTATCTTTGTAGAGGTGGTAACAAATGCCTTGATCTACTAACAGACTAATAAAAAAAAAGTGTTAATGTGTCATCAAGACTGATAGAAATGTGCCAAAGTACAATAATTGGTGGACTTTCCTTACACCTTAGAAGGTTGAGAGACAGTTTTGTGGGGAGGGTTTTCTTTAATTTAAATTGTTTAATTGTTAATTTAAATTTCCTACGCCTGAGCTAAGTAACTGATTAGACATACTATCTCCTCCCTCCTTTTGTAATAGTAGTCTTTTCAGTTATTCCCACTCGTTAGTAAAGAACTTAATCACTCTTTTCCCCACTGAAATCCATGAAAATCAGGAAGAAAAAAAAAAAAAAGAAAACAAAAAAGAGATTAAAAAATAGGAAAATATTTTTTCTTCCACAATTCGTGACCTGCTAGGCAAGAAAAGTAAAAAAAAGAAAGAAACTTTAAAGATATTTGTAGTATGGTGGATGAAAATATGAAAGTAATTGAAAAAAAAAGGGTAATGCTGAATGCTGGTAGAACAAAGTGATAAAGAGGTGGTGGAAAGAATGGGCTTAGCAACAGGAAAGTTTTAGAATGTTAAATTCTAGTTGAATTATGAGCTCTGGGCACCCGTGTTCCTTCAGTAAAGTTATTGCGGTCATGGACACTGTACTTTAAAATTAAATATTGGTAAATCTAATTGTCTCCTGTGAAGTGGAACCTAGAATTACAGTATCTAAAAGCTGTGAAGCAGAGTAGGAGGAGAGGGAAGGCTGAGATCCTTAGCCTAAAAACTATGTTCTTTTGCAAATCTGAAGAAGTCACTTCTTCTCTCAACAACCTTCTCTGTCTTATGGCCAGTGAAGACAATCAGAAATAGGGCTCATTTCAGTGTGGAGCTCTTTTTTCTCCCAAGCGGTCCCTGGGCATATTGAAGACATTTCTATGTCCATTCAACACGCATACACGCACACTCTCTCTCTCTTTCTCTTCATCAGTCCATCTTCTAAATCTTCCTTTTCTGGGCATATTTCAGAGTCCACTACCAGATCCTTGTGCCTTAGTCCATGCCTCAAACATCTGAATTGAGAAGATGCTGTGACTGTTTTACAGAAGCAAAGATCTGCACACCTGAATTGTAGTCAGGGGTTGTTTTTTTTTCTCAGACTTGCCTTAATATCTCACTTTGGCTTAGTTTGGTGATTATTAAGAATCCTCTGTGTCTATTTAGATGTAAATATGGTTGCTGTGAATTCCATAATATTTCATTATTGTAGTGCTAAGTGCCATGACATTTTTTGAGGGAGAACATCTTAATTTCATCTGTAATTCACTCCCTACTGGGATTTAGAAGCCAAAAGGTTTTTTAAAATTTATCTTCGACTCTACAGAAGGATGTGAATATTTTCTTTCTTGTTATTGCAATATTTACCTCTCAGATCTCTTGCCACCAACTGGAATATGCATATCCAGTCTAGAGCCTGGGCTTTGTGAAATTACAAAGGAAGAACAAGGTACCAAGACAGCACACAAAAACAACTTTATGTGCTGAGATTCAGCCAAACCAGCCAATAAAATGTGGGGAGAAAGGGCAAAAGGGACATTTATTTAGTCATGCTTTGGATTGTTTCCAAACAACTTCTCCAGTCAAGGGAGACCTTACTCCCCACTGCCCCTCCTGCCAAAAGAAAAATAAGGTCTTCTTCCAACAGAAAAGAGGAAATAACATATTTACATGAGATTACAAAGTGTTTCTGAAGTTCATAGTAAATTTGAGGCTGTGGAGTGGGGAGCCCAGGGGAAAACCTGTTACTTTATGTCCTTCTTGAAGCATAAAATTCAGGAAAAATTCAATACTGCTGTCAAATGCCAAATAGGCAGGTCGATATGTTAAACAGGAAGTAGTGACACTTCTAAAGAAATAGGCCAAAGCTTACAACCAAGCTGAGATATAAAATCTAATGATTTCACACCTTCATTCCTAGCCCATGTGTTTTCTGACCAAGAAAACTGCAGAATTTACAGCCTTCTCCGATGGGATATTCAAGGGTACAATTTCATACTGCAGTTCTTTCACTCCATTGCAATGCTTGTTATGTTCATTTCATTCTTATTACAGATGAATGAAAAGCTAAAACACTTGCTGACACTACATCAAATATGTGAACGGGCAAGGCGATCATATTTTCTGAATTTTGAAATCAGATAAATACATGACCAGTTCTATCTGTTCTTTCTGATAAAACAGATATTAAATATCCCTGTTTTATAAGACATTGTTAAATTAATCTTTTCTGGCTCAAACTTGGAACTTGGAATTCAGAAAACATCCATGACCTTGTCATATTTCTTTGCGGTCAGAAGGAATTCAGTAATTTTGAAAAGTTTGCTGTCTACAGAATTAATTGAGCACTTGCAATACAATGAAATCTGAAAGATTAAGGCAAGAATGCTCCCCCTTTTTTGTTCATGTCAGGCCTATATTTTATTTATATGGTTATATCTGTGAGTCTAGTGCTGCATCTTACTGAGTTCATGCTGCAACTAGCATTGTGCTGTGGAATGAAATAGAAATAAGCAAATATTTCAAAGTCCAGTATCATAAAATGAGGCCCCTCTTCGTTCTTTTAAAAGACCTTCCCACCTCAATGCACTACTGAGCCTTGATGTATATAAATAACAACAAAACCAGATCTATTCTTGTCTCAAAGCCCCAGGATGGCACAGTAATCATCTACATGAGACCAGTTTAGAGGAAGGCATGGCTGGAAAACATGGAATTGTGTTCTGGGATATTACTGCTTAGCTCATCAGCTCTTGAGGCAGTAAAATGAAAGGCATATGACCCCTTCCTCTGTGTGCCAGGGAGGAGGTTAATTTTTTAAATATACAAAATGCTGCACTAGTCCCTTTCTTGAAACAATGCTGCCAGACTGGGTTGTATCATCCCAAACATTTGCTACACTAATAGGCCTCATAATACACCATGAGTAGAGTGCATTGATGCAGATTAACAATATAAAAAGTTAAGCTATGTTTTATATTAGCATTATTCTTAATGCTAATGTAACTCTGAACCACTAAGGCAGCATTGTTAGAGTGTTAGTACTGTAGATTGTAATGACAAAAGGAATTAGATGGGTTTTCTATGTTAAATCAATCATTAAGTGGTGGTATAATTATTTGCTGCTAGTAAAGCTCTTTTTTCCCCCTATTGTAAAATTGACAGTGTACGAAAGTAATTGCACTGTTTTCATTGCAGCAGGGCTCCTTTAGATTAGAGTTTGGGAGGAAAGATGTGGCACTCCTAATCCTTTTGACATTTCAGGAGGAATGCATGAGTAATATTGCATAGCCATGTAATTAATCAGCCTGAGTATTTGTGGTCTACAAAGCATGTATTTCTACTTGCATTAGGATGGGAAGGGTGAATGGTGGGTGGGAGAGTTTCTACATTCTGCCTTTCCACTGTTTTAATTACAGTGGGACATTGTCTTTAGTAATTTCCTTTGTCAACTTTGTGTGTGCCTTGCATGTTAAGATCATGGCTAGAATACTCTCAATTGAAATACTTTAAAATTGAATAGAGGAGCTGGTTTCTTACTAAACCTATGTTTTGTCTTGGATATACCAGCAATCCCAAAGGGTTTATAGAAACTAGATTTGGGGGTTCTGTCTGTGACGCTTGAATTTTGAATGTTTGTGGTGGCTCTATTCAATAACAACAGAAGCCTGACAGTAGATGAATACTGTAGTTTCTTTGGGGAATTAGGCATGTTAGCTGGATGTTTTGTTTCTTTCTTTGGAATTAAGATAAGGCTACTTTTGTAAGGTTACACAAGAATATGAACATTTTCCTTCCTTCCTTCCTTCCTGCCTCCCTCCCTTCCTCCCTTCCCATTCCTCCCCTCCTTCTCCCCCTCCATTGCCATCCCTCCCTCCATGTTCTATTACATCATCCCCTCCTCCATCCTTTAGTCTTCTTCCATCCTTCATACTTTCTTTCTTCCTCTCTGATCTTTCATCTCAATCTGCAATGAAAGTAAAATCCAAAGCTTTATTTTATTTCACAAAATAATGCTTATGTTTGCTATACAGAGCAGAAATTGGATCTATTTAAATCACATTTTAGAATAATACTAACTCTCCCTGCAGCAAGTAGCACATTTGTTTTTACGGAAGGGCACACAACACTTTTCTAGAAGAGTGATAAGATAGAAATCGTTGGGAATTAATAAAAACTTTGTTTTCATCATAATGGGAATAAAACATTGATTAACAGAGGAAAAAAAAAGGCAACTTAGGCTATAACCTTCAACTTGAACAGACCTGGTACCAGATGTGCTTTTTAAAATATGTAAGGTACCATTCCTCAGAAATGGAAAGGAAAGGAAAGGAAAGGAAAGGAAAGGAAAGGAAAGGAAAGGAAAGGAAAGGAAAGGAAAGGAAAGGAAAGGAAAGGAAAGGAAAGGAAAGGAAAGGAAAACAGATAATGATCCCTTAATCAATTCTACATCTTTATAACATGAAGTATTTTAACCACTGACATATTTTCAAGGGGATATTTTAAAATGTGTGTATGGAGGTCTTTTCTGTGACATATTAAGCTCTGAACTGGACATCCAAAACTCACATCAAGAGACTTATTAAACTTCATATAATCTTTGGTTATGTTATATAAATACAAAGTCTTTCTTCCTTGTACTACGCTCAGATGGTTTTCTGTTGCTTTTATGTTTCTGTTTTCAAAATTGTTAAATGGATGCCAGTAATACTAATTTCTGTGTCTGGTACATGTTGATATTTTTTGGTGCATTTGCTCTAAAGATAAGCAGATGGGGTTTATTAAATTCTATAAAACTATATGTTTTAAAGAAATAGAATATGAAGGCAGCTTGAAAAGTCATGCTGAGCTGGCCTCCTTTTTAACTGGTTTAGAACCACAATAGACAAATTGTTGGTAACATATTTTATGTTGTTAATTGGCTGTGGTCTCTTATGGTACTAATCAATAAATAAATTGAGCTGTGTCAGATGCTTTTCCTCACTTGTATTTATTTCAGAAACAAATAACAGCCAACCTATTTATCTTCAATTCAAGTTAAGAAGCTAAATTATAACAAAATCTGACAGAAATTCCTTCTTATGCCCATGACAACAGAGAAAATTCACCCTGGATTGATGCTTATCTTTAATTTCACATATCAAATCCATAACATGGCAGTCAAATTTGGACTGCCTCTTTGTCTGTCTGTCTGTGAATTTCTTTGTTTGCATTAGGAGTGCAGGAGCCGATAGAGAGTTACAGACATATTCTTTAGAAGATGTTTCTGTTCTCTCACCTTGAGTACAACAACGTTTTTAAGGAAGTGCTTCAAGACTCTGTGAGCTCAGGAGGAGAGAGACTGAAGGGCATGTTGGGCAAACAGCAACAAAAACATGCTGAAAAGCAGCAGAACCCATTGCAGTGATTCTTTGCTTTAACACCTCTGATTGAGTGTTCAGGGTGTTTTATTTCAGGCACACAGGTTGCAGGTGTTCTCAGCACACTGTTCATCCATTTTGTTGCTATCCCTGCACAATATACTTCTAATAGGATGGGAAAAGTCATTGTCAGTGAAGGTGGCAGAGAGAGAGAGAAGATATGCACTAGGTGTTGGACATGATTATTCTAGTCCTAAATATGTACATAAATCTTTGACCTGGGACTCCCACAGGGAGGGGTGGAAGAATGAAAAAGAGATAATCTAGTGATTTTCCAATCAGATGTCATTGAGTAAGGGGAGAGTGACTCTTTGTCTAAAATTCTGGTTTAAAATACCTATATAATCTTGAAAAGTCTATCTGGACCCCTACAATTCAAACTGGACATGGCATTGATTTTGGAATTGCAATGTAATAGGAGGATGGGAAAACTTCCCTACATTTTATAAAAGCAACCTTTCAGATAGTCCTAGAGAAAGGATATTTTAACCATTATTTAAGTTCAATTCAAGAGTTCTAATTACAGGAATGGCATGACTCCTGCAAAGAAAAAGCTTTAATGTATTGCCATATATGTAGATTTTTCATTTATTAAAGGAAGGGCCTTGGAAAAATTGGCTTGTGTTACAGTATGTATCCCATCACTGATCCACAACAAAGAAGGGAGTTGCTTTTCTTTTTCTCTTCTTTTCTTTTCTCTTCTTTTTCTCTTCTTTTTCTCTTCTTTTTCTCTTCTTTTCTTTTCTTTTCTTTTCTTTTCTTTTCTTTTCTTTTCTTTTCTTTTCTTTTCTTTTCTTTTCTTTTCTTTTCTTTTCTTTTCTTTTCTTTTCTTTTCTTTTCTTTTCTTTTCTTTTCTTTTCTTTTCTTTTTTTTTCTTTTTTTTTNTTCCTTTCCTCTTTCCTTTCCTTTCCTCTTTCCTTTCCTTTCCTCTTTCCTTTCCTTTCCTCTTTCCTTTCCTTTCCTCTTTCCTTTCCTTTCCTCTTTCCTTTCCTTTCCTCTTTCCTTTCCTTTCCTCTTTCCTTTCCTTTCCTCTTTCCTTTCCTTTCCTCTTTCCTTTCCTTTCCTCTTTCCTTTCCTTTCCTCTTTCCTTTCCTTTCCTCTTTCCTTTCCTTTCCTCTTTCCTTTCCTTTCCTCTTTCCTTTCCTTTCCTCTTTCCTTTCCTTTCCTCTTTCCTTTCCTTTCCTCTTTCCTTTCCTTTCCTCTTTCCTTTCCTTTCCTCTTTCCTTTCCTTTCCTTTCCTTTCCTTTCCTTTCCGCTTCCTCTTCCTCTTCTTCTGCTTCCACTTCCTCTTCTTCTTCCTCTTCCTTTTTTTTTTTTCTTTCTTTTTCTTTTTCTCGTGTGTCTTGGTTATAAGATAATGTCTACCGAGAGGCAGGACCTCCTAGAACAGAAATTTCTCCCTTCAGATTATTGTGATTTTGAAGTTATGGGACTTTCATGCAGAGTGTAGAAATTAATAACAGCTTTTACTAAAAATTAAGAACAGCGCAGAACAAAAACAACAGCAAAACAATAAGAGGTAAAAAAGTCACCCAAAAAAACCTCTCCCTTCAGGGGAACAGGAACCAGCCTTTCTTCGGTTTCATTACAACTGTGGCCAGAACGTGGTGCCTGCACCCACTGAGAGACAGAAAATGCAGTGAGGGCGTGACACAGGGTCCTGCGGGGGACACATGACAGCAGTGGTGGCCACGGAGGGTTGCCCATGGCTGTTTGTGGTCGTGACTGAGGAGGGGAAGCTGTGGAAAAGCCAGCATGGGGGCACAGGGAGGGAAAAATCATCAAAGAGATCTAAACTACAACACCACGGCAAGCATAGATTAGTATAAACATTAGTATAAACAAATGGATAAATAGAAAACAGAAAAAACACAGGTATAAATAAAAAAGGAACCAAGAATCCACTTTATACTTCCAAGACCTTTTATCACAAAACCCCTCTCATCTGAACCCTAAATACCAACCTACTCCATTCTGAATTGGACAGAATACATCTATACTTCAGCCTCTGTATCTGTAAAATATATTTTTTTACAGAGTATCTGTTGCTACAAGAAACTCATAGCGGTCTGAAGTACCTATACTCAGTAGCTGGGTAAAGAACTGAGCAGTAGTTTGATCTGAGTTACAGAATGCCATGAAGAGATTTCTAAGATTTCTAAGTGATCCCCATCTAATCGAGATTTGGGTGAGACTACAGGAGCTGTATACTGAGTGATTACTACAACACTGTGTTGTCCAACTCCATTCAGAGGCTGATAATTATTATTTTAGGGACAAATAGGCCAATAAAAGAAAACAAAAATGTTAAGAGAACCTTAAAGTAGTATTGAAATCCAAAACCCCCTCTCCACTTCTGCTTTCTTATGGATATCTCTGGAAATTGTAATTTGTTTGCTAAGTTTGACAATGAGATGGTGGAACAGTTTCACCAGTAAAGAGGGCGTTAGAACACCAGTCCACCACAGAGGGCTGCAAGACAGGAAGATCAACAAACTAAGGAATTCTGAAAGTAAAACATGAGAGAATATGTTTATTTCATTGAGGGAAAACTATATTAATTACATTCATCAATGGAACAATTCTGGTTTAGCTTATCTTATTCTTGAGGATAATTCCTTTTTCATCCGGACAAAACTCTCATTTATAAAATATAAACATGTGAGTGGAGTGTTTTCCTTGCAAGGAAACACATAAAATAAAATAATTATTCAAAAACTATTAAAGCAATAAATTATTATAATATTTCATATAGTTATTATAATAGTGCAACAATTACATACAATAGAAATAAAATTATTATACAACATGCCAGAAAAAAATCAGATTTGTTTATCAGCTTAAAATGTACTAATCCACCTTACTACATAAAGTACATTATCAAATTTTACATCATTGAATAAAATAGGAAGAATATTCTAGATACTTGGATATAGATCGTTCTTCTTTGTATTAAAAGTACTAGATAATTCCTAGCTAAAATTATAGATTATATTCTGTTATAATTATGAACACTATCTTTTAAGACGTCTACAGTTAGATCTCTTTCTATTTGGCCCACGTTTTCCCAAAAATAAAGTTGAAAATTTAAAATGATCAGTATTCTTGGAAAAGTCTGCTCAGTGTTTTCTGCCTCAGTTTCTACATTTACCAAAAGAATGTCATAGCCTTTCTTCGTGTGACATGAGAAAATGGTAACATTAGAATTCTTTATAAATGCTTCCAAGATCTATGGATAAAAAGATTGCATATATATCAGTATTTTACAGTTGTTGAAAATCTAATAGTATTAAGAGATAATTTTTCTGCACTATGAATGGATGAGAGGACACAGATAATGATTTGCCAATCTAGACAGAAAAAAGAGCAAAATAGCCCATTATCTGCATTTTCATTTGATAATAGGATGTCCAGAGAGACCAAAGAAAATGTAATCAAGTAAGGGCCATGGCCCTTTATTTTCATGAACTTTGCTTTGAAACAAAATGGAAGTATTCATCTTATTTTGTTGGTATCAGCCTTTCTCAAAGCTGCTAAGAATATTGAATATTGCAACTTAACAGGATAATATCAATATCACAACAAGATAAATGTTTCCTTTTCATAATGTAAACCAACACCACAGGTCCTCCAGTATACAGAGTGTAAGTACAAGCTGAATTAACCTGCATTAAAACAACCCAATAAATCAAATATTCAAAGCTCTCTGAAACTTTTCAAGATTTGCAATGCTTGCAAAAAGCACGTTTAAAAGATGCGCCACTGAGTCAGTCAGGAAAAATATACTGAGATGGAGGGAGAGTCTTCTGAGCTTGTATTAATAATTATTTTAATTGTCAAACAAACAATCTGTGTTATCTTTTTTATAATTAAAGTTTGGGTAGTGACCTATTTTAAGTGAAAGGCAAGGGAAAAAAATTCTATCCACCCACATCTGCTGTTTCCTGGATACAAGCCAGTCTTTCAGAATAACACTAACTCACAATGCAACAGAGAAAGGACAAACATGCCCCCTCTCTTTGCTGATTAGAGGGTGTCTCATAAATGCATTCCCTGGACAAGCTTTATAATAGACTCATCCACTTTGTGTTCAATTGTAAATTCAATACCTAGTACTATTAGCTGCTCAATCTGTTGGACTTCAGCCTGTTAAACATTTGGTAATAAACAGACTGGGCATAAACAATAAAAAGAATTGTACATATTTCTTTAAAGTGTATATTGCAACTTGGGATTTTAGGCTCAGGGGTTATTTTCTTTTTTATTTCATTTTACAGTAGCTTCGTGTTAACACCAGAGGATGAGCAAATGTGTCATGTATGCAAAGGCTGAGTGAATTAGCAATAGCTGTCACGTATTCAAGTGCAGTTGTTTAAGGTGAGCATATTCTAAATGCAGAGCTGTTACAGACGGGCAACATTTCTGAACTGCTTTTCAGCTATTTTATTCAGTACTGAATTTAAGCATGGAATCTGTCAAAGCAGCAGAATGACACCTCACTAGAAGTTCTGTGCCTCATTTCTTAACCCTGATGAGCAGAAACTATTGTGAACTCCGGTTCCTCAGGAGAGCTAGAGGGTCAAGGGATCTTAGCAAGCCAAACTGCACAGATCAATTCTGCAGAGTTTTCAAAAAAAAATCCTGCAAAAACTTAAATCCTGCAAAAATCAGTTCACTATGTCCCCCTCTCCTCAGAAGGCAGCTCCCACTGCCTTCTGAAGTGAAGCCACAGGCTGAGCCACATCATAATACTCTTCAGAATCAGGTAAGGAGCAGGGAAATTATAGAACAGAGATTGAGCTGATTTATGTGCAAGCAGCCTGTGCTTAAAATTTTTGCCTCAGTAGAGCATCCATTTAGCTTTAAAACATGTCTCACCCTGTTTCACTGTTTGATTTTCGGACCCATGGCTCTGAACTCCCTGTGTGCTTTGCATTATCTGCACCAAGACATCTTGTATCTAAAATGCCTGCTAAAATGTCTGATGGTGTTCACAGAGCTGCCCATTCATTGTTGTTTATCAGTGGTCCTGATAATGGTGATGACGCACACAAATTAGTGCTGTCACCACACACTTGTGCTTTTCAAAATCAGTCACTGAAATTTTCAGCTTAAGAACCTGTTTTCTACCCTGAAGAGCTTGTCCAGGCATCCTCTAGTGGATAAATGTGTTTATCACAGATTTTTTAAACTGGCTGATGTTGCTCTTTCAGACTGGGAAGCATCTCCTCATCTAGAAGCTTCTTACACACATGAACATGCACAAACAATGTTCATTCAGTGCAACCTGTAAGCAGAAAAATGAATTAAGAAATCATTATTTTGTGGATGAATGATGGTGACAACAACACTGAAATCTCAGCTCATATCTGCTCCTGTGTAGAGCCTCTTGAAAAGTGACTTTTTGGCCTCAGTTTCTTTTCCTTTAAATGGATTATTAATAGTGATGGCAGTCAGAAGAGATTCATTTGGTGATATTTACAGTGCTCAGAATACACAAAATATATGCAATACATTGTCATTATCAGTTATTCATTTTGTTCCTCAAATATAATAAAGTCTGAATAAGGCAACTAGTTCTGATGAAAAGCTAGAACTGACTTTTTCTTCACCAGTGTGGATTTGGGCTAGCACAAAACCTTATTTAAAATTTAAAATTTGAAAGGAAGGCAGGCAGAAAGGCAGGCAGGCAGGAAGGCAGGAAGGCAGGAAGGCAGGAAGGAAGGAAAGAAGGCTGGGTTGCAGCCTTTTTTCACTTCCTTCTAAGAGACTAAGAAAAATAGAGGCCTTGATTTATATCCCCTAACCAGGTGATGCTAGGAACCCAGTCAGATGAATCAATCGTCTCTGATTTCCAGTCCTGTTCTTGGCTGAAGCTCACTGTGTTTGAGCAGCCAAACTTTGCTGAAATCCACCCATTGCTGCTAAGACTCAGGGTAGCCTTTGAGAATCAGAAAGCAGAGTGGATGGCCAGCAGCCCTTTAAGGAGACAGCAGGCCATGTGTCAGTTGTCAGGAAAACATATTCCTCTGTTTTCCTACCCCTTGAGTCAGCTATATTTCACAGCTCTGGTGTCAATAGAGAAGCTTAATACCAACTGTATCGGAAATACAGCTTTCCAATTAATTCATGTCCCTGAAATGCAACTTTCTTTTTTCTGTTTCTTTTTATTTTTTCACTCCTTAGGAGTGGAAATTCAACCACAGGTATGATCGTGCTGCTAACTCTACAGTAGTATTAGAGCATGAAACTGAGCCATTGCTTAGGATTTATTGTATTGTGTGCAAACAGTAACCAACACGATGTCATCTACATCTCACATGGATGTGCTTTCTCACAATTAAGGAATAGAGAAAGACCTCATCTTATTCATTTGTCTGGTTTAGACTTTGGCAACAAAAATACCGTTATTCCTCATATTGCTAGCACCTGTCCACCAGTGTTGAGATATGAGAGCTTATTAATTTTTTTTCTTTCTACATTTTTATATAGGGGATTTTCATGGGAAAGAGGGAATTTGAATACTTCACAGCTTGTTCTGGGGTATTTCTCAATTTAATTGTGAGGTTCTTGCCCAAGAAAGTTAGCTTTTCAAATAAGGAGCTAAAATAGTTTGATTTTCTTCTGAATGAACTTGTTTCTTGTGTACCATTGTTAAAAGAAATTGTACTTAAACCCATTTTAATGGGCCACATGGGTATGAACAAGTCCGTGTCTTATGCCAATCCTTCATAAGAAGTACATATTTAATGTAGATAGCTGTCTCTGCGCTAAACACCTTAGGTGTCCTTTACTGCAAAAAGGAAGAAACAAGATCATTTCAGATGATATTTACCTTCTTCTAATGCTGTCACTGAAATTAGATCACATGATAATTTCCCCAAACCTGCCTATTTCTCTTTACTTACAGTAAAGGAAACCTATATACAGTTGCTATAGGTTAGATTCATTTTGATGAAATTTTCCCATCACTACCATGAGATGTTAGCAGAACTGAGGAAGGGAAAAGGTAAACAACCAAGGCAAGAACACAATTCCTGAGTGGAGGTGGGATGGAAGACTTCATTGTTTTTGGCCTGGGAGCTAATGGACCCCCATGGTCGGGTGGCAGGGAGATTCCTGCTCCAGGTGGTTGTGCAGGGGGAAGGGTGGGCAACAACAATGAGTGCTGAAGACAAGAGGGCTGGAGAGTGGAATACGTCTGCCTTTACTCCCCCCTCACTCTGGACAATAAAAACTCTGTGGGTGACCAGCCCAGCTCACTGGTTTTTTGGGAGCAACCCCTGGAAGAAGGCCTGGTGCTGTCTCACTGGTGCTGTTTCTACTAGTGTTCTCCCTCTTGCCCTGGCAAACAGTGGAGAAGTCCTGAGTGCTGCCTTGGGACCACACCACCTGTGCTGCTGCCTCTGCCTTGCCTGGCACAGCTCTCATGTCCAGGTGGACCCTGCAGCAATCCTAGAGGAGAGCCCTGCCTGCACCAGCCCTAGCCCAGAGCCAGCCCATCTGTCCTTCCCCACTACCCACTGCTTCTGTATTGGACAAGTGACTCTCTCCCATCTCAACAGCAAACCATGGCAACCCCATTTCCTGTGTGTGGTGAGCTCAGAACCTGTTTGTTTCCCCCACAGCTGTGACCATACCAAGGAAAAATACATGGAGAGGTGGGGAGTAGGGTTTGTTGGGGTAATATTTGTTGTTACAGTTGTGTTACTGTTTATTCCTCTTTTTTAAAATTTTATATATATATATAAAACAGTAAATAATTGTTACTTCCTTTTTCTGCATTTTTAACTGAAAGCTTCTTGATTCGAAGAGTATAGTAAAGTGGAGGAGGAGTTTCTTTCCATTCCAGGAAGGTTCCCACCTTCCTTGGTAGGTATTTTCTTAACCTTAGAAAACAACAGTTTAAGTCCTCCACTCATCTGGTACCCAGATGGAATGTGAGAAAATGTTATCTTTTTAGTTTTGTTTTTTGTTAAACTGATTTTTTTCCCTCTCCCATTCAGTTGCGGGGAGGGGGCGGGGGGCAGATGCCACCTGGTACCCCACACTGTCTGGTGAGGTGGTAGCAGCTCCTCCTCCACAGGCAGGCAGGTAGTCCACCAGAGAGTGAGGCCAGCATGGCCCATGTGGGCAGCCAGGGAACCTGCTGCTGCCCACTGTGTCCCAAGCCACATGGAGCCCTGGCCTAGGATGGCACTGCCCATCATGGCAGCAGCAGCAGCTGAATGTGGCAGTGCCAAGCGGCCTCTTCTGCTAACCTTGAGCTGTGGAGGGGAGAGGCAGTGGCTTTGTGTCCCAGTGAGGTGGCGCTGCCTGCCATGTCAGAGTAGCAGTGGCCTGAGGTGCCAGCACACAGGTGCAGTAGCGGTGCTGTGGAGGCGAGGGCACAGCCATGATGGACTCATGGGAATTTCTGCCATGCAGTGGTAGATGAGAGAGCAAAATGGGAACTGGACATGCTCTGGGCAGACGTGTCCCTCTCTCATTTGACTTGGGACCTGATGATGGGGGCAGCTCTGCTCTCAGCACAGAGTGCTCAAACAGCGTGACTTCTCAGCGTCCCAGCTACAGCGTTGTCACTCCTCACCTGAGCCCAGCTCAAACTCCTTGTAGGGAGACTCACCACAGAGGTTTTTTCTTTCTTCTTTTTCAAACAGAAAACTGGTAAGAGCACATCTGTTTATGGCAGTGCCAGACAGTATCCTGCCAGGAGTCATGGCTGCCATTTTGGTCTCAGCAGTTGCCATCCTGTCATGACCACAGGACTGGGCATTTCTTTTTTTTCATTTTCACTACAAGTTTCCAGTCGTTTCTGGAGGTATTATTTTGTGTTATGTGTTTTTCTCATTTGGATAAATAGATATTTATTTTATATAGAGATTTTTAATAAAAGAATTATTATTTTATTTTCTGTATTTTGTGGTCTCGTGTTTTCAAATTTAATTCATACAATTGTCTTAAAATCAAGACAGAAAATTTCATGTCAAATGTGTTTCTATGAACTGCAGTTTAGTCAGTAACCACCCCAGTGGCTTCCCTCTCCTCTAAGGGAAAGATATCAAACAGAGCCTTGTTTCTCCAAATTCTAGATATAAAAATATTATGAGAAATTTATCAGCAAAATTGAACTATTTTATTCCCAACAACATAACCTTCAGCATTTGCATATGCTTATCGTTATGAATGGAATGGAATGGAATGGAATGGAATGGAATGGAATGGAATGGAATGGAATGGAATGGAAGGGAGTGGATGGGTATTTCTTTTAGAAATACCATCTAGAAATATCATTTTAGAAAAATCATCTAGTCAATTGCCCATTAAATTCAGGGTTGACCAACTAAAAGTGTGTTATTAAGGGTGTTGTCCAAATGCTTCTGAACACTGACAGGCTTGGGGCATTGGCTACCACTCTAGGAAGCCCGTTCCGATGTTTGACCATCTTGTCAGTATGGAAAATCTTATTAATATCCAGTCTGAATGGAGCTCCTCCTCTGGCGAAACTTCGAACTATTCCAATGCGTCCTGTCACTAGATACCAGGGAGATGAGATTTCACATTACATGTGTGTGTTTTAAAGCACAGTTGCAACTGCATATGCAACCAGTTCCTCCACAGAAATAAGAATTTTACTACCAGATGCTTTGGATCATGAGTTCTGTGAGAAGATATTAAGCTGCTGTTTCNCCAGGAGTCATGGCTGCCATTTTGGTCTCAGCAGTTGCCATCCTGTCATGACCACAGGACTGGGCATTTCTTTTTTTTCATTTTCACTACAAGTTTCCAGTCGTTTCTGGAGGTATTATTTTGTGTTATGTGTTTTTCTCATTTGGATAAATAGATATTTATTTTATATAGAGATTTTTAATAAAAGAATTATTATTTTATTTTCTGTATTTTGTGGTCTCGTGTTTTCAAATTTAATTCATACAATTGTCTTAAAATCAAGACAGAAAATTTCATGTCAAATGTGTTTCTATGAACTGCAGTTTAGTCAGTAACCACCCCAGTGGCTTCCCTCTCCTCTAAGGGAAAGATATCAAACAGAGCCTTGTTTCTCCAAATTCTAGATATAAAAATATTATGAGAAATTTATCAGCAAAATTGAACTATTTTATTCCCAACAACATAACCTTCAGCATTTGCATATTCTTATCGTTATTAAGGGAATGGAATGGAATGGAATGGAATGGAATGGAATGGAATGGAATGGAATGGAATGGAAGGGAGTGGATGGGTATTTCTTTTAGAAATACCATCTAGAAATATCATTTTAGAAAAATCATCTAGTCAATTGCCCATTAAATTCAGGGTTGACCAACTAAAAGTGTGTTATTAAGGGTGTTGTCCAAATGCTTCTGAACACTGACAGGCTTGGGGCATTGGCTACCACTCTAGGAAGCCCGTTCCGATGTTTGACCATCTTGTCAGTATGGAAAATCTTATTAATATCCAGTCTGAATGGAGCTCCTCCTCTGGCGAAACTTCGAACTATTCCAATGCGTCCTGTCACTAGATACCAGGGAGATGAGATTTCACATTACATGTGTGTGTTTTAAAGCACAGTTGCAACTGCATATGCAACCAGTTCCTCCACAGAAATAAGAATTTTACTACCAGATGCTTTGGATCATGAGTTCTGTGAGAAGATATTAAGCTGCTGTTTCTTATCTTCAAAAGACCAATATTGTCTTAAGTGTGATGGAATATTTTGCCTTGGAAATGTTTATTCCTTCAGTCGTACGTGTGCATGCATGTGTGTGTGTCTATGAGTGTGTGTCCTTGAATTACTTTTTACATTGCACTTCAAGATTTGATGACTCCAAGTGATCCTGCTATTGATTCAATATTAGGGAAACAAAGAGTTATTAAGTGATAACCTGTTGGTGTATATTTTTTGCTCTGTTCATATAAACCAGTGGAGCAAGATCAATTTACTCTCCAGTTGAATTGCTTTTCTTGTGGGCACCTAAAGCATACGTTAGAGATCAGCTTCCAAGAAACAAATTTATTTTCCTGAAATGATGGTCTTTATTGGCAACATCTAGTTCTTTTAATTTTACAGTTGGTTTACCAGTTATTATCTCTGTTTTCATGAAGCATGAGAAAAATGCTAGAACAGTTAAATGTGCTTACCATATAGTTTGTGAATTAGTGACTCCTTAAAATTGGCAGCAGATGTGGAGTGAAACTGCACTGTCAGTTCTCCTTTCTTTTTCTCCCATTCCTCTCTGCAAACCCTAGGAAATCATTTGCCTGGCACAGATTACCAAGGTGCCATCAGCATGTCACACACAGCTCACACAGCAATATCAAATATTCGTTCTTATGCCTGACCCCCTTGTTTGGCTGTGACAAATCTGAGGAATTTGAAAGTTGAGGAGGCTGGGGAGGGGAAAGGAAGCAAAAACTCCTCTGATGCTTTTCTTGCCCATTATGCATTTGATGGAATGTGCCTTTTAAATGACTTGTACATCGCTTCTCGGGTGTGCTATGGGCAGAGTGGCAGCAATTGCCAGCAGTGACTAAGTGAGAAGTGACACTCTCTGTCTCTCTGAGGGTTTCTTCAAGTCCAGTTTGGAGCCTTTCATTACATTGCAAGAATCCATTAAGACAGAAACAAGGTTATTCCGTGAAATGTTTTTGTGACTAAAGAGGACATCCAGCTCTTTAATCAGTGACAGAACATCTACTCTGACAAGACTGAGTGATACAATGCGCTTGGCTAGCACCTTTGCAACTGAAGGGGAATATAACTTACAAGGACAGACAGTATTCTCATTAAATTGCCATTGGTTGATTCATCAATGCTCCAGTGGAAATAATTATTCTGTATACGTTTGATGTAAATGTCTATGTCAAATGAAACCTCATTTTGTATTTTGCGGATGTCTGATCCATGATAATTTGGCTAATGCCTTCAGGTCATGAGATAACTGTCTTCTCCCTTCAGTTATGACAGGAGCTGTGGTGAGAGTGTAAGAGTGATTTGGGGGAGAGAAATACACACACACACAGACACACATATTTATATATAAACTAACAAGCAAACAAAATCACTATTATAATGTCAGTATAATCCACATGGATTTTATTTGCCCTCATGTGTGTATGTTAGTTTTTACCTAAAACAAACTAAGAGCAATTTCTTTGACCTTTACAAAGTCACACCAGTATAACTGGCAGGCAAAACTTCATCCCAAAAATATCTTTTGCAGCAAGATGCTGGAAGTCACCATGGGGGGAATGAGGTGCTGTTGTATAGTTAGATGTGCCAATACAATGCTGTATAAACACATATAAGGCTACAGATTGATTTTGGAATGAGCCCTGAGCAAAGTGAAAGTTGGAAGTACAGTGAACTACTGCAGAAATATCCCAGAAGGGTTGAAATCTCTCTGAATAGGTGTGATTTCATTTCTTTCTGTTTGTTCCCAGGAGAAAGGAACGTATTTGTAGCAAATTACTACCCATATAATATTGCCTGATGGAAAATGGGGCAGTAACCAAATAATGTTCACTTATTCTCACTAAGAAGGTAAAAAGGCACTGATTAGTCCCCTTCAGTACTAAGGGAAGATTTAAATAGATTATACTTGGGAGTTTTTTCAATGTTGTTGGCTTCTTTATAAGCATATAATCTTAAAACAATCTAATCTTTTTATGTAAAATCAAGATCCTTAGTCATTTAGATAATTGTTAATGATTAATATATCCTTGATAATACCTGGTTGTATCTTACTTTATGAGCGGGACCACTGAAATCAAAGCGACCAATTACTAGATAAGGAAAAAACAAGTGTTCATTAAAACCTTAGGAGTTTATTTAGCCTCATTTCTTTTTGTGTCAGAAATTCATTAGGAAAATGGGGTGAAAAGGATAAAGACAATAAGGAGTATCAACTGAGATGATTTTTTCTGATTTTGTTACTTTTGTACTCAGTTGAAATAATGAAAGCAGCTAGTATTAAAAAAAAAATCATCTTAAGGAAACCAGGAAAAATTAAAGAAAACACAGAAATCAGTGATCACCAAGAAGTTTTTTTTTTCCTTTCTAAGAAAAATAAGATAAATGTTTTTCAAACGAGAGAGTTGTAACTCATTTTGGTTTTCTGAAAATAATGTTACAATTTTATACATTAATATGTAATACATAGAAAATAA
>WEIV01004848.1:7327-33631 GCA_013390005.1 Calyptomena viridis
TTTCTTTTTTTAATCTCCACTCTCAATATTGAAATGCACTTTCAATAAATCATTATTTAAAAAATCCATCCTCTGCTCAAATCCAAAAGAACATCAGCTTCCATTTGAAATTATTCCCATCTATAACATACAATCATATCATTCCATGTGAAAAAGTGGTAACAGACTAAAGAAATCCTTGCAAGTTCTTGTGTTTTTAGCCTACATGCAGGATTTTTTGGGAAACAGGACATGAACTGCTGAGTCTCTTGTAAATGTAAAACCTCATGTGCTATTATGCAGGCCTGTGCAAAACTGGTTGAGTAAAGAAGCTCTTGGAAAAGTTTTTAAAAGGAGAATTTTTATAAAATCCCTTTACAAAACCTCCACCTTTTAATCAGTAGTATATATTTACGTTTATGTTAAAGGCTTGAAATCCTTCAAGTATACATGGAGAGTTTAATCAGTACAATTTCTGCAGCTAGATCATGCCTAAAGAGACACTCAAAGACTAAAGCTTCAATGTATTCTTTCCATGGATAAATCAGGGCTTTTTTTGTCATTCTCTTTTACTAGAAATTTTTTAGTCTTTTCTACAACTGAAATCATGTACCCCTATTGAATTCAGATTTAGAGGCCTTGAGACCTTTTTTTTTTGAAACAAAGAGCACTCAGTCTTTAATAAGGTATTTTTCTTCTTCCATGTCCAAAATTTGAAAGCACAAAAAGGCCAACACCACTGATGACTAACCCAAAATTCCCTAATTTTACACTGAAAACATTATTAACAGGTAGCCATGGTCAAATATAAAATTAGCATATGAATATTAACACAATGCAAGAGATTCAGGATCTTTTTGCTTGGAAGTTCCAAGCTAGACATATCAAATAAGAATTTTACTGCAGTGTGAATTCTGCAATCAAAAAATATAATTAGAAACTTTTGTGTTCACTGAATGAAAGAGTATCAGAAATGAAGCCATTCCATTATAATGTTAATATAAAAAAAGCTTTGTAAAGATTCAGGATTGCTGTAATAAACATGATTACTTGTAATAAATCTCTACTCCTCAGTGATAAACAACTCAGAGCTGCAGCAGAGAGGACAAATGCCACAATCTGCCAAAAATGGTATTATGTTCCTTATCTACTTTAACAACTGAACTTGGAAATCAAGAAAGCCTCATTTCAACCAAAATGTGATTAGACTAATTGATCTAACAAGCATACTGAATAAAATACAAGCAGTTTATGGAAGCGCTTAAGTGTCTTTGTCTCCAGAGTGACTCATAGTGACTGAAAACTCAATTGAAAATCTGTACAGCTTCAGATTAATAATAAGATGAATTGTTTTTTAAATGGCAGAGACTTATTTGAACATTTATAAAAACCTCAGCAAGCCTTTGACTAGGTTCTGTGATCAAGGATACTAATGAAAGACAAATTATCTGTATATTCTGCAGTTGCAGGGCCTAAAATTTCATTTCCATTTAAAATTTTAAATAACAATATGCCTCTAAATTCTTTGTCAACTTGATGCAACAACAACCACCTCTACTCCCCAACTCCCCATTTCAGGACTAATGTAATTGCAGATTGAAGTACAGCACAAAAATCTTAGAGGTAGCACCACTGGACACACCACAGAAACATACAGCTCAACAAAATTCAACACAGACTTGAATTTTTTTTTTTGCTGCTACAGATGAACTGCCTGTAGATCCCTAGGAAGCTGGCTTAAAGCAAGCTTTGTAACATGGCTACCTTTGTAACATGGTGCGCTCTAAATGACGGAAGCACTCTGTACAACTGCTTGCAGAGAAGAACTGTGTTTAAGGCATTCTAGCTTTCCTGACTTGTGCAAAGTCAACATGTGACATATGAGGAAGAATTAGCCAGAAGTGACAACAGCTTTTCCAAACTGTACTAATCAGTTTCTGCTGTAGAAGTCTTGGAGCATGTGACAACATGGAATGTTTTCTAAGTAAATGCTGCTATATTCTGCAGATAATATTAATGGAAACAATTTGCAGATGTCATGAAATTACCCATAACTTGATGAACACAAAGAAAATACCACAGTATGCAGCTATACCAATAATGGAATACAACAGCAAAAAGTGCCACTTTTCAACAACGTGTACTATTGAATAAAGCTCAAGAATGTTAGTGTATTGTGAATGAGAATGTAGCATAGAAAACAATACTTACTACACCAAATGGCACCTCCTGGTGTAATGGATCGTGGGTTAAGAATTGAAGAGGAGCTGAGGGAGGCAACGTTGGTGGATGGGCTGAAGGAGGATATGTAAAACCTCCTACAGGAAGGTGTTCTCCAAGCAATTCTACGTCATTTTCTATCCTTTGAAGTGGCTAAAAAAAACCAGAGATAGCCTTTGTTGCAATAATAGAGATGTAATTTTTCCCCAATAAAGAACTGCAGTCCTAGCTGTATATTCTGTGCTGCTGTGATCAATTTTATAGTAAACTCTGTAAACAACTCCTAGGTCACTAGGAGTAACACTACCCAAAAAGCAATGACAACACTACACATTTGATATAAATTCACCTTTTCCAGCTAGCCATGCTTATAGACCAGGAATTTATGCGATCTAGCAAATATAGGAGTGGCTGTAATTTCCTGTATCTTGCATTTTTCAGGACAAATATTTGCTCTCCTTCTTGCCAAGCTGCTCTCACTGTACAACTATGCGAGAGAAAAAATAAACAACCATAGACAAGAATTGAAATTGTGCCAGAAAAACTGAAAAGTGGAGAGGAAACATGGTGGCTCCAGAGGATTAAAATGCTAATAATATTCAGTAATCAGCAGATGCTTTCCTAGGACAGTCATGCAAGCAGTCCTACCAAGACATGAAGTCCAGAGGCTTCAGAAGCATGAGATTCCACATCAATATTGTAACTAGTCAAGTCTAGTGCATCAGTTAGGTCCAAAAGCATCCAAGAAACAGCCAGGAATTGTCACTGTTTCATAAATACACCTTTCTGTTACTGACACTAAGTGTCACCATTTCAAGAGATTCAGCTAAGAAAGTCACCTTGTGGAACCAAAGGAATATTCTGTTTTTCTGTTATGCAGAGAAAACTTTAATCACAAGGTGTTCTTACACCACTGATGCAAGCTTTTTTGCCAGAGCTGAAAGTTAACTGGCAAGCCTATTTAATAACCCAAGTAAGCAACTCACGCTGAAACTCCAGTCTATACATTTTCTAAAGGCAAGTCTTATAACTACTATCACTAAACCCCACTTTGTTATGATGAGGGAAGCTGTTCTCCCATTATTGTAACAAAGTGATTACAATGAAGCCATTTCCTATTTCTGCAGCACCGAAATACCTGCATGTTCTAGTAAGAGGGGCAAACAAATGGACACAAGTACTCAGATCAGATAACCACACAGTAAGTCCCCAATTTCCACCTAAATCCAAAACAGGGTCACATTTTCTCATGTTTGCACAGTTCTTATCACTAAGCCAAATCTGCTTAAGCAGACAACATCAGTAACTCATAACTGTGAAAGAAATGTTCTAGGAAAAGCAACAGTATTTAAAAACTGAACAAGAAGTAATAAAAAAGCATGTATTAAAAGTAACATTCTGTGCTTTCTTCTTTCTCTGCTAAGCTCTTCTCTGAGACACATACTGTGCTACACAACCTCCTCTGGATTCTGTTCTGCTTCCTGGGAAAGAAATACCTGATGGCGAAGCAAAAACCCATCTTTCTGACAGAAGTAAAAGCCTATGGAGAAATAGCACAAACAATGATGAAATCCGAAGTGAAATACTGAACTTCAAAAGTACTTTTTCATTGTCATACCAAGCAGCTACAGAAACTGCTTTGTTACTTGAAACAAAATTCTTCTGTCTCTTCGATCAGCTATCAGTACTATGTGCCCATCCAGCCCCATCAGTTCTACAGAGAGTGGGGTAAGAGGCATTACTTACCGACCGTGACTGCTGTGCTTGGAAAGGAACGAACTGTCCTGGAGGAGGTAAATGAGGAGGGTGGTGTGTAGAGATATGAGGTGGATGCAAAAGGAATGGGTCACTAGAAATGAGGGGTGGAAATGCTGCATATGGTACAGGCAGGTGCTGCACTGAGCACGCTTGAAGCATCTGAAATAAAGTGAAAACAATGTATTTTTGTCTCTAGTACAAACATTCCCTATACAACATTCTATATTCTATGTATTTATTCTATGTATTTATTATGGAAAGTTATCATTAAAGTTATTTTGCCTCTTTGGAAAAGCCTCCAAAAGACAAATAAATAATAACTCATATAAATACACAAGGAACAGTGATTAGTGCAAAACAGGCTCTAGAAGCACCATAGTGTGACATGCTAGGTGCTCATGAAGTCACTGGAAGTTAGAATTTTCAATACTCCAGGATTAGAAAGGCTCTTAAGTGATGAGCAGATACCTTATTCCTAGTTCACTTTATTTTTCCACCTACCACTATCAAAACAATAAGCCAAAGCAATGGCTGTGCAGCCACTTTAAGCTACAGATGTAGCAGAGGGACTCTCAGCTGTCAGATTATGCCTAAAAACTTCTGTTGCCTCATAAACTATGAATAATTCATAAGGTCTGCTCAGGTCTGGACTTTGAGGTGAGTCCTGTGCTATGAAGGCAGCTCCCTCAGTGACTGCTACTGGGAAAGAGCTCTTTTTCTCTACTCCTTTAAATTCCTGACACGAAAGTAACTTTGGGCACGAAAGTTTGAATGCTAAAATGATGAAGGCACTGTAGAGGAACAGGAATGTGCTTTATGGAATTGTTCAGTTTTACTTTCACCTTTAGATATGAAGGAGCAAGAAAACTGAATTCTCTTTTTTCTTGTTCTTTGATCCATCATCAGAATGTTAGGCATTACTGTTACATTTCTGACAATTAAAAGAGCAATTAATGCAAGACATTAATTATCAAATCTTACAAATTTTGTTGACCCAGTTCTGATATCTTGCTTTTTTTTCTTCTTAGTCATGTCATACAGCATATAGTACATATTGACTATAAGGCATAAAACGGTAAAAAGAACTAGTTTAAAATCAGATTACAAGAATGGAAATGCAACTATCATCTTAATTTACTGTGATCATGACCAAACATAAACCTTCAGATGCACTAAAACAGTAGCAGATTAATTTGATCTACTATTTTTTCTTAAGTGCTGACTGTTCTTTACCCTCAGCTACTACGTCTTTTTTCTAAAAAGAAATACCACAGACAACTGTATATTTTTATTATATTCTACTAAACTGAAAACTGTCCTCTGAAATAGTTGAAGATAAATTTGCACATAGAACACCACATAATCCTGTTGTTTAAAACAGAAGGTTCTTTGGGAGACATCAGAATAGCTTTAATTGCAGGATTCTGTATGGCCAAGATTACCATAGGTCTTACATACGTTTGGAAGTGCCCATGTCACTTTTTTAAAGTCAGAGCAGATGAGGCCACACTAACTTCCAAGTAGAAAGAAATTAAAATTACCTGTTCATTCATTCAGGATTTTTAAGAACTTTTGCTGTTTGAGTAAATCATAGAATGTCCTGGGTTGGAAGGGACACCTTTCACTAAACCAGGTTGCTCAGAGCCCTGTAAACCTGGCCTTGAACACTTTCAGGGATGTGGCATCCATAACTTCTCTGGGCAAGCTGTTCCAGTGTCTCACCACCCTCACAGTAAAGAATTTTGTCCTGATACCTAATCTCAACCTACCATCTTTCAGTTGGAAGCCATTCTCCACCCTTGTCCTGTCATTACATGCACTTGTACACATAGTCTCTCTCCACCTTTCTTGTAGGCTTCCTTCAGGTACTGGAATTAAGGCACCCCAAAGCCTTCTCTTTTGCAAGCTGAACAATCGCAATTCTCTCAGCCTTTCCTCATAGGAGAGGTGCTCCAGCCCTCTGATCATCCTGGTGGCCCTTCTCTGGACTCACTCCAACAGACTGCTGTCCTGGATGCAGTGTTCCAGGTGGGGTCTCACCTCGAGCAGAGGGGCAAATCCTCTCCCTTGCCCTGCTGCCCACACCGCTTTTGATACAGCCTAGGATACAACTGGCTTTCTGGCTGCAAGTGCACATTGTTGGGTCATGTCCAGCCTCTCATCCACCAGCACCCCCAAGTCCCTCTCAGCAGGGCTGATCTCAATCTGTTCAATCCACAGCCTGTGCCGATACTGGGGGTTGCCCTGGCTCAGATGCAGCACCATGCACTTGGCCTTGTTAAACCTCATGAGATTCCCATAGGCCCACTTCTTGAACTTGCCCAGGTCCCTCTGGATGTCATCCTGCCCTTTGAAAAACTTCTAAAACTGATGAAGGCATTTAATAACTGATATTTATTTATTTTATAGTTACATATGCAGAGAGAGAGACAAATTTTGTGAAAACAGCAAAAGGACACTGGGAAGTTCACAAACGAAACTGGTGAGCAAGCTGACATGCTGGAGGGCATGGGCCACCTTTCAGATTCATTTTTATAGGCTGAAGAAATTGGCTGACAGGAACTATTTGAAGTTCAAAGGCAAATGGGAAGTCTGGCACTGTGAGAGAATAACTCAGTTGAGCAGGACACTTTTGAGACTAACTGGGATTCTGGTCAACATAGGAGTACACAATACCCACAGAGTTCTTCTGCAGTCAAAAAGGCCCACAGCATGCTGGGCTGCATTGCTAAGAATGTGACTAGTGAAACCAGTGAAGTGATTCCACCTCTCCATTCAGAACTTGTGATGCTAATCTCAAATCCTATTGTTGCAATTTGGGCAGGAATATGAGACAAAAAGGTGTATCAGAGATGGAAACTTTATTAACTATATATATATAAAATATAATTTATTATTTATATCTATCTATATATACAAATGAGGTAACAACACGAAAAGGAACCAGCAAAACAAGACAAAAATTGAATTTACAACACTTATACATCAAAACAACAATTGCTCNGGGCCAGGGATGGTGACTGAAATCCTCAGAGGCTGTGGACTGAAAGCAGAGGTGATGTCTGCAGTGACCACAGCAAGAAGGCAGGAGAGATCCACTCGGTGTCCTCGGTGAATCCGAAGCGGCTCCAAGTAATGGCCATCAAAAAAACCCCTCCTTGTCCCTGGCTCTGCTCTGTCCCTGCTCTGTTCGCGCACGCAGGAAAACCCGCACTGGCTCTGGCCACATGTCCGTTCTCACGGGCTGGGACGGCTCCCTGCCCACACTGGAGCAGCGGCAGGAATGCCCGAGGTCCTGCTCGCTCCTACACGCACCACACTGCCTGACGGGAACCCACCTGCCATGGGTATGTTCTATCCCCCTGTGCCCTGCAGCACTGGAGCCTTTCCTCCCTAGAGCAGTGGCAGCGATCGTGTGGGGCAGGGCTGGGGGAAGGCAGTGGCAGGACCCCGTCCTGGGACCTGCCTTACACAGATGCTGCCGGGTTGTCCCCTCCACTGAAAAGGGAAAGGTTTTAGAAAGAACATGGTACTACAACCATAACACCTGTGTCCAGTTTTGGGCACCCCAGTGCCAAACAAAAAGAATGACAACATGATAATCAGGAGATTGGAGAACACTGCATAAAAGACGTGGCAGAGCTGGACTTGTTCTGCTTTAAAAACAGAAAACTAATCAAAAACCTTACCACTGTCTGAGGCTACTTCATGAGAGTGGACAGAAGTACCTGAGCCTTCCTCAAGGAGCTAAGTGAAAGGAAAAGGACCAAGGGGACCAAGATGCAACACAGAAAATTCAATCAGATATACAGAAGAAATTCTTCACCATAAGGACAGTCAAACACTGTAGCAGAAGCTTAGAGGGGTTATGAAATCTCCATACTTGGAAACTGGTATTGCTTTTAGCAGATGACCACTAGACGACTTCCCAAGCCCTTTTCTAACTTAAACTATTCCTCAGTTTTGTGACCTAAGAAGAAAATCAAGTCTGCTTGCTGATACTACAGAAACCCAACCTTAATATTTTATAATAATTTGTACTGGCTCTGGTGCCTGTTAACACTGGTGTAGTTACAGAGACCTACTTACTGGGGGAGGCACACTGCAAACTGGAAGGTGCTGGCCACTGAACACCACTGAGCACCCTGGGACCTGCTGCGTGCTGCAGGCTGGAATGTGCTGGCCTGTGCAAAGTGGTATCCCATGGGGAGCCACAGTTGTCACTGTGTATGAAACAGGAACTGTGCCCTGATGGATCTGCAGCAAAAGGGAAAAAAGAGAGAATTTAATAACTTACTATAAAGTCTTAACAGTGTTGTACAGCACAGTGAGTAAGATAACAAGCTTTTACCTACATAACAGAAAACAAGCCTTTACCTACATACCAGAAAAATAATATATTCACAATGAAAGTGTAAAAGGAAGTACATGGCTGTAATTTCTGTTCATTAGAATATTTTTATCAGTAGAATGTTATTTACTGATAGGAAATTTCCAGGCAAGACTAAGAGGACTCTCTCAGTTTAAAATGTTAAAACTCCAAAGGCACCTTAGTCACTCGGAACCACCTCAGATTACTAAGCCTGTCTGCGCTCCCCCCTCTCCCTCAGGTTAGTTCTTACAAAATAAGTAACTGCCACATAAAAGCTAATCTACAAGCAGCACAAGAATTTTCTAAATTGTCAAGGGACTGATTCAATACTAAGTCAGAGACTTGTATCTTTAAACAACAAAACAATTTTGTAGATTTCTTTCTTCCAAAGAAACCAGTCTCTTGATTCACTCTCAGGCCAATATTTAAGAAAAATTCCCACCTAAATGTAACAGAACAGCTAACTGGAAAGATAAAAAAGGAAAAGTTAACATGACTTTGAGGCAGCAGATCCTAATTATCCGGATTTGTATCAGAAAACAGACCTATGCAACTCAATTTTTTAGGTAGTGACATTCTCAAAAATCTAATCATCAAAGATCCAAAGGTATTCTGGATCTACAAATCACATAGAATGTTTTCTGGGCTGTTTTGTTTTGTGTTTGGGTTTTTTGTTTGCTTGTTTTATTTTGCCATTGGTTTTGTTGGTTTTTAAAAAAAAATAAACAAGAAATCTAATAAAATAAATTAATAAAANTAAATTGGTCTAATAAAATTGAAAAGGCTTAAGCATTAGGCAGCACAGATTAACTGAAAGTACTTATTTCAAGGTGCTTTCTTCCTTCATGATCTGCTAAAATAAAACCCAGTGGTTTAAAAAGGAACAGCTCATTATGAAGGTGAGAACGAGTAAAGAGAGCTATACTAAACTGTTAATGTGCAGTCAAACACACAAATCATGTAAGAACACATACCACTAAACTTAGTTTAAAATCTCAACCATATATCACAAATGACACAAACCAGTCTCAAGAGAAACACTGAATCTGCCCCAGTTCTGGCTCTGCTACAAAAATTGGACATACAGTGAAATGCTGGGTATGATCCTGAAACGTTTATTGGTCACAAAAATAATAAAAAATGATGTCTAAAGATTGCTATGTCCCTGAAGTGGAAAGTGTCACCGTGGAACATATACAGTCTCGAAATACTAACATCTGATCATGGATAGTGCTTGGAAGTTAAGAGGCAGTGGGATGGAAAAACTGCTTATCAAGACTTGTCATGATGTAAGGTTGCAACATAAAGCAGGAGCATGATCTGAATCTTTGAGATGCTACAGCAGTAGAATTGCTCAGAATGCAAGTTTGTGAGATGGCTAGAATGGCAGTGGCTTCCATCCCTGCGCTTACTCCAAATGCAAGTATTTCCCTGCTGAGAACCTGCACACATAATATGACACACAGGTGGTATGCAGCTGCACAGAAAGCAAACTGCTTTTTAAGTAGGGTGCATTCTACACACATGCAGTTTGAGAAGCAGATAACCAGGTCTATTTCCCTCTTCATGACTATTTAGTAACTAGTGTATTTGTGCTGCAGCCTGTTAATTTAACAAACAACAAAGATTACCTCAACAGAATCATTTAGACCTTAAGATCATCAAATTAACTGTTAACACAGCACTGCCAAGTCCACTCCTAAAACATGTCCCTAAGTGCCACACTTACGTGATTCCAAATACTTCCAGGCATGGTGACTGCACCATTTCCCTGGGCAGCGTGTTCCAACACTTGACAAACCTTTCAGTGAAGAAATTTTTCCTGTTATCCAACCTAAACCACCTCACTGCAACTTGGTGCAATTTCCTCGTCCTGTTGCTTGTTACTTGGGAGATGAACCCCCATCTGGCTACAACCTCATTTCAAGTCATTTTAGAGACTGAGCCTCATTTTCTCCAGGCTAAACAACCCCAGCTCCCTCAGCTGCCCCTCATATGACTTGTGCTCCAAACCCTTCACCAGCTCTGTTGCTTTTCTTTGGACATGCTCCATTCAGCTCATGTCCTCGTAGTGAGGGGCCCAAAACTTCTTTCACAGGTCCTCAGTTATGGGACTCTATACAAATTGCTGTCGCAGAGAGGAATTACTTACTTTCTGGACCAACCACATACATAATTTTTTCATGAAATTTAAGCAGGATTGACTAGATTTGGATGGCTCATTTGGGTCTGCAACAACACTATCACGAGTTCTGCTGTTATACAGGCAACCAATTAGAGGCGTTGTGAATTCTACTTCTAAATAATATATTTGAACTATTTAATGACTCCTAAGCTAAGACAAAAGTATTTTCTGCGAAATAGAATACATTATTAAGCATCATTTCACATCTGTATCAAAAGAAATTAACTACAAAAGCAAAATAACTGCATTTCAAAGGTTTGAGACCCATAAAAATATACCAACACATACATTGACAAACTGTTAAATATCAGTCTTCTTTACTAAAAGTGTGAACTTTCTCGTTTTGGTTTTTTTTTCACTGCCTACTGCAATGCTTCATACACAAAAGAAAAAACACTCTGTAAGAAGGCAAACAGACCTTAGTGCTCTGTGGCTTTCACTGGCAACTAATATGGGGAGGTGAGGGATCTTGAAGATATCAGGAAAATAAAACAAAACAAAATCCCACACTTTCAACAGCCTTCTGTTTGTACTCTAAAAAATTTACCTGATCATGAATGTCAACCACCACTGCATTCTGCTGTGGTGGATGAGCAGCTGGGTGCAACATACGAGGAGATACATTCGGTGGGCGAAAGGCTCGGGGCTCTTCTATTGCTTGCTGCTGTCCATAGGAGAGGTGGTGATAGTTTTCATCCTGGCTGATAGAATTATGTCTAGACAAACGATCTCTCCTTGTTCTCTGACGTCGAACAGGAGGGCTGGAAATGCATTAAAAAAATTAGAGATTATATAAATGACACAAATCCTTCTTAGTAACTGAACCCACAAGAGAATCAAATATCAAGAAATTTTTTACACTGGAAAATTTTACTAGAACAGGTTTATTAGATTGGAATAAAACTTCTTACTGATAGAACTGCTAACAGCCTTACAGATGACACTTTTTTCAGTAGGAAAATGCTTAATATAGCATAGTTTAATACTGTTAAGGAAACCAAGAGAACTCTTAAGTAAACATTGACTTGTTAAAAAAATGACACTTGTATTGCCATAAAAGTACTCAAAAGTCAAGAGAGCAATCTTCATGAGATTTTCATGCATATATTCTACCTAGGCAAAAATTCCTCACTAAATGACCCCAGATTTCCCCAGGGTCTTTGTTTCAACCATGCCACAGAATTGTTGCTTGCTTAGTAACAGCAAACAAATCTGTAGTCTTTTCTGAAGAAGCAAATGGATTTTTCAGCTCTCACATGTTCACAACATAACTTGAGTGCCTTCTAGAATTTTCTCCAGAAGACCCCAGGAAATTGTGATTGTGGTATTCTTTCTTTTTCAGAGAAACTTGTGTAGATGGATTTAGACCAGAGAATCCACTTCTTTTGAGCAACTGATCTACAGGTGTAGGATTTGATTATGCATTTTTATATAACTGTGTGTATGTTCTGAGCAGAGCTGCTACTACCTTGAGCCAAGACTTTTGTAAATCAGGAACCACTGGCTCAGGTTCTGCACTCAGAAAATGATTCACACACGAGTCATAAACTCAATATTACAGTTTTGAATGAGTTGCTTCTCATTTATTTGGAAAAGAACTGAACACACAAAGAGATATTGCAGTACTTTCAGTACATGCCTTCCAACCTCCACAACATGTAAGTTACAGGTCCCAGAAGCAAAAGCAAATTAAAACTACATGGGGCAAAATGGTTTCCCATTTAGGAAACAGGCTGGAGGAACCAAACCACAGAGGACAGACAAGAAGGATCTGTGACCAAAAGAATGTATCCTATCCTAGTGCATTGAAAAGAACTTTTGCTATTATTGAATAAAAATCAAATAAACCTGAATCTTGTTATACTTGACATTTCTCAGGAGTCCAACTTTTGCACTGTGTGAAACAGATGTGCTCTGGGGAAGGGGAGCATACTGTCAGCTATCCAGATGCTACTGTGAGTACAGGATACAATGTCTCAAGCAACTATCCTTCTGCCCTATTTCATAAGGATTTTATGCCATTATAGCTTTTCTTGGAACTGAAACAAACGCTAATTCATGACAGGTTAAACAGAAGGCATAACGCTAGATTGTAACACAGCATTCTTAAAGAAAAGAAAAACCCAAACAAACAAAAAATGCATAGCCACCTTTATTGTTACAAACTATCACGTCAGAACATACAAGCCATGTTTTCTTCTAAGCACTAAGAACCTAAATTTACAGTCTTACTAACGAATGCCTTAATTCCAGTTTCCCTCTGCAAAGTTTTTGCTGCACTCTGTATCATCATATTACTAATACGATAAAACTGCTATGTTCTCATTAGATAAAACTGGTTAATATAATTCCTAACCATGGAACTATTAATGCAAAAGATGCTCTGTTTGGAGTACCAAGGTGTTGTGGTTTGATCCTGGCTAAATGCCAAGGACTCACACACACAGCCAAAGTCTCTGAGAGAAGAGGAAAAAAGCTAAAGGATTTTCACGAATCTTTATGATAGGGACTGTAAGAAACTTCTTATTAACTATTTCACAAGCAAAACAGGCTCTAAATTAGAATATTAAGAATTCACTACTACTAAAATCAGAACTTAAGAGTTTAAGAGTGAGAAGTTTGATAGATGTTACAGACACCTTCCCCCCCCCTCCCCGGCCTTTCTAAGATCTTTCTCCTTCCCTCAGCGGCCAAGGAAGACAGGAGTGGGGGGTTATGGTCAGAGGTTGTTCCTGCTGCTGATTCAGAGAGAGAGAAGTCCAACCCCATGCTTTTCCCATGCGGGTTCTCTTCCCAAAAACGGTCTGTTACAAAACTGCTTTGTGATTTATTATCATGCTGACAACAGCTTTTTTTTTTCAGGTATTGTTGTCACATAAGTCACTTTACCATAGGCGCAGTCATTCAGGTGCTGCTTGGCTGCTTCAGTGTAGGTTTTTACGGGCCACCAGTCCTCCCAGGAAATGTTGCTCCAGCATAGGTCTCTTCTTGCCACAGTCTTCACGACGCTGTCGGGCCCCCCGCTCCAGACATGGACATCTAACATCCCACAGAGTCACAGCCTCAGTTCAGCATTTTTCTGCTCCAGCGTGGAGTCTTCCAGTCTTCCACGGGCTGCAGGGGAATCTCTACTCCCTACAGTCCCCCACGGGCTGCAGGGGCCCCATTCCAGTGTTTAAGGCATCTTCTCCCCCTGCTTTCCTATTGACCTTGGTGTTAATCAAACTTCTCACTCTTTTCTCCCCTAAGCGGCCATGTTGTTCTGTGCTGCTTTTTTTTTTCTCCTTCTTAAATATGTTATCACAGAGGTGTTACCATGACTCCTAATGGCTTGGCCTTGGCCAGCTTGGAGCTGACAGTAGCTGTACTGGAAATGTAAAAACTTCTAGCAGCTTCTTAAAGAAGCCTCTCTCATAGGCCCCCCCCATCTACCACGAAAAAAACCCTGGCCACATAAAACCACAACACAAGGTTGGTTTAAATTTGCTGTTTCCTGATATGACACAGAAATGCTCTGAATATTTTAACACAAAAATGTCTATGTGAGGATTTTTCTTTGGAAAAGCAGCAGTAACAGAGGAAAGTCATTAAAGGCAGCCTCAGGGCTCCAGAAGAACAGAAATTCTGCCACCAGTGCTTAAAGAAGGTGGTTTCTCAGACAAGGCAGATTCTCATAAAACTAGTTGTACTTCTGCATTTGTGAAAAGGTCTGGCTTTACTTTTCTATGAACCCAGAATTAAGAGAATGCACAGCCAACAAAAGCTTGCAAAACTTCTAAAGTGTTTTTTTAAATGAATAAAGTATCGTTCCCTAATAAAAAGCATAACTAGATTCTTTCCTCTGCAGAATCATAAAGAAACTATACTTTCATTCAGCAAAATTCAGAGCATCTTGATACATAGCTGTTGTGGTTTTAAGTAGCCAGAGTTTTTTATTAGCTGGGGGGGATATGAGAGGGGCTTCTTTAAGAAGCTGCTGGAAATTTCTACAGCTACTGTTAGCTCCAAGCTAGCCAAGGTCAGCTGGTAACACCTCTGTGATTACATATTTAAGAAGGAGAAGAAAGAAAGGCAAGGCAGAACATCATGGCCACTTAAGGAAGAGGAGAGTGAGAAGGAGAAAGAGAAGATGCCTTAAACACTGAAACAGGGCCGCAGCAATCTGTGGGGGACCACAGGGAGCAAAGATTCGCCTGCAAACCCGTGGAAGACTGGAAGACTCCACGCTGGAGCAGATAAGTGCTGGAAAAAAGAGAGGCTGTGATCCTGTGGGATGTTTGATGTCTGTGTCTGGAGTGGGGTCCTGATGGAGTCCTTTAGGCCGTGGGAAGAAGAGACCCACGCTGGAGCAGCAGAGCAGTATTTCTTGGGAGGACTGGTGGCCTGTAAGAACCCACACTGAAGCAGCCAAGCAGCACCTGAATGACTGCACCTATGGTAAAGTGACTTACATGACAACAATACCTGGAAAAAAAAAGCTGTTGTCAGCATGATAATAAATCACAAAGCAGTTTTGTAACAGACTGTTTTTGGGAAGAGAACCCGCATGGGAAAAGCATGGGGTTGGACTTCTCTCTCTCTGAATCAGCAGCAGGAACAACCTCTGACCATAACCCCCCACTCCTGTCTTCCTTGGCCGCTGAGGGAAGGAGAAAGATCTTAGAAAGGCCGGGGAGGGGGGGGGAAGGTGTCTGTAACATCTATCAAACTTCTCACTCTTAAACTCTTAAGTTCTGATTTTAGTAGTAGTGAATTCTTAATATTCTAATTTAGAGCCTGTTTTGCTTGTGAAATAGTTAATAAGAAGTTGCTTATAATCTTGATCACAAAAGTTAAGGGTTTTTTCCCTTCTCTGAGAGTGTGGCTGTGTGTGTGTGAGTCCTTGGCATTTAGCCAGGGTCAAACTACTACAATAGCTTCATTCACTTCCTGAACTGTTGAAAATTACTTCAGAAGAATTGTCAAAACATGGTTCAAACTATTATGAAACATTAGTAATGAACTTGTGCTTAAAGTTTTTAAAAAATAGCCATGAAAAAAATCCTGCTTCTACATGCACAGTGTAAATATGGTAAATGTCAGGTTAAAACAAAGAGACAGGATGGAAGTGGTGAAAAAAATCACAGGAATTCCTATCTTCAGGTAAGAACAGCCATCAAAAGGTATCCATAACTGAAATTAGTATGTGCAGATCTTAGTATTTCTAAAAAAGCTGATTCTTTGCAGTAAATTCAGAATTACATTCAAGACAAGGAGGAAAAGAAGCACGGATGAAACATAAGGCATCACAATGGTACAGATCCCTCCATTTCACACTGACTGATTAAGACAAATTGGAATGGCCTTCTCTGTTTCGCATAGGCATGCATCACGTTTTTACATTCGCAATTTATCTGTACTATATAAAAGTAACTGGATGTGGTGAGCAAGGAGCAGGGCACCTTGGAATTATGGAAATTGTGGCGGCAGACAGCTGGTCTGTCAGCCTCTGTGGAAATGGCCTGGATGTAGACCTGGCCGGCCTGGGGCCCTAAGAAGCAAGGATTAGGAAATATGACCTTAAGAAGGATGACTCAGCAGAAGCCATCTATGTGACCCAGGCCCTAGGGATAATGGAGTCAGAGTGAAGCTGACTGACCAACAGTGTACATGTTTATGTTTCATGGTGCCAATGTTAAACTGCCACGAGGCAAGTGGCCAATTACGTACAGACATGTCTTACAGGCACCAATGGTAGTTGTAGAATAAGTGTATAAAAGTAGTGTTAATAAAGTGCTCACGGTTCGCCCTGAAGATTTTCACGAAACTGTGTCGCTTCGTTACTCTGCCGCTGAGATCCCACAGCGACAACTGGACAAAAATAACCTTTCTGCAAATTCACACCAGAAACCTATCTTTCTAAAGGTGATATTTATTTCCTTGCAACGAATTGAAATAAGCATTGTGCTAGGCACAGTACAAAATCACAGGTACCAAGAGGTAAGGTCTAAATAGTAACTCAAGAAATGAAAAAAATCCAGGTAATAAAAGAACTCAAAACAGACTGTCCTGATCAACAGAAGTGAACTGGTGGGAGAAAAGAGTTTTAATGCTGATGGTGCTGGGTCAGAATGATGTCCACACTACACACATTGCAGAGGTTTTGCCTGCACTTGCCCTAGCACGTTTCCTTGAGCTGAGCGGCCATTTGCAACTGCAGTGCACCTTCTATCTTATTTTAATCTGAAAACCTCACTAACTCTGAGAGCACTCTGCTACAGGAAAACAAAGCAGGGAAAACAGGAAATTTGCTTCAAAAGCACATGCATAACCTCACCTAAAGCAATAGCAACCAATGCACTCACAATCATCCTAATGAATCAAACTTTCGATCCACGAGAGTGGTTATTAGTTCTGATATGACTCTAGAGCACCCTAAGACTCCTGCAAAACAACCCTGTTGTAGGAGAGGAAAATGGGTACAATGCTATTTTGGAACTGACCTAGAGCTAGCTCAAACGCAACAGTGTGCCAAAACTGAAAAATGCAGTTGTGCAGGGAAACAAAGCACTGACACATTCAAATGTCTCCAATTAGAGCAAGAGTTTGTGTTATCACTTTACAGCAGGCGAGCTGGCCTTAAAAAGAGTAATGCTTTTTGTCCACAATGTTGCAGCCAATTTGCTTGCTCCTGTCAGAGTAAAAATTGCTTCGCAGTGAGTGAGGTGTCTCCCTGTTGCAAATGCCCTACTTGCAAAAGCCACAGGTAACACCTGACTGCATCTGAATGTCTTGTCCTATGCACATCCATCTCTTACACATTCTGTTCTTCTCCTTCATCCCACAGTACATCCAAATTGTCTAGATTCAGCTATCTCACATTTAGCTTGTTAAGCACTTTGCTTAACTCTGCAGGAGGTGTTAATGAACACTGCAAAATCCATGTAGGCTGGCTGGACACCAAATAAAAATGGCCAATTGCAGCATATTCTAGGCATCTCAGTTCAAACCATTTTGAGGCAAAGATCACTTTGTGGACCAAATGCCCCTTGCGAAGTGTCCCTGTACCAAATCATATGAAAGGTCTTATCTTCTGTCTTCACAACAATCCTTCAAGTATGCAATTCAACTTCTTCCTTAACTCTAACAAGCTGTATTGAGAGCTGTGCATTTTACATGCAACTGACTTTCAAATTCATCAACTTGAAGCCTAGACACAAGACTAGCATGCTTTAAAATCTCTTGCCTCAAAACTACTACTGGATGATCATTGTTGACAAACTTGATTTGTGGCATCTGAAGAAAACTAGATGAATTTATCTAAAGCCTTATATTTTATATTAATGAAAAAGCACAGATATAAACCAAGACAATAACATTTCTTAGAAGTAAACAGAGAGCGTGTTTTAATTTGCATAAAATGACTCGGTATTTTTGAGGCAGAATATAAGGCAATGAAAGCTTCTGTTTTGGACAATTTGTTTAACTAGAACAGCAAAAGGGTCTGTGGTTTTAGGCTTTTCTAGACTAGTATCCATCCAGGCACTAGTTCAACCTAGCCATCCCAATCTCTCTCTTCCACAACCATTGGAACATCTTCCAAAATCTCTGCTTTGAGAAGCTAATGAGCCACAAGCTAAATCCAACCTGAAAACCTAACTCCTATTACATATGAATCACCCACTTCAGCAAGCATTTAACACCATACTAACCTCTTCATCTCCCCAGCTAGTATCTATTTACAACTGTTTTAAAGTAGAAAAATAATTGTGACTGCAATGAAAATTACCGTACTACATCAGTAACTCTTAACACCTTTAAAACTACCCTCACGAGAAAGATTTTTGCTTATTTTTTCACATGCTTTTTGCCTCAGTGCAGAGTGACAGAGAATCAGGCTCATAATAAAACACATTTTGAGCATTCCTTTCCTGCAGCTGACTATTCAAATAAATTATGAGAGGATGCACAAACTTCAATTACTTTCCGTAACTTCTCAGTCACAACTGTAATAGCTTACAGCTCAAAGGAAATGTTATCATGTTTACCCCATGTAAAATCAGTGCCCACCAAAATACACCTTCCTTGAGCTAAAATTAGGAAGAATAAGAACTTGTTTCCCAAGCTACACAGCTTGCTTACCTCCTCCTGTTTCGTGCAGGTGTGTTGCATCGTTCCCCTGAGAAGTGGTGTTGGTTGGGTCGAGTCAAAGGAGGCTGCCTATTTGATGTCATCTCCCATGGTCGCATTGGTGGTGATGGGGCTGGTGATGCTGCTGTATAGTCAAAGACTGAATGGGAAAGGCGCTGCCGCTTGGGACTGGGACTGTCTTCACTCTACACCAGTGCAAAGAAGAAACAGAACAAAACAAAACCAAAACCCACGTCCAGATGAGTGAATTACAATCCATACTTCAGTATCACTTTGCAGCTAGTATTCGAAGTGATTATTAAAGACTGCACTAAAACTCCAGGAAATTAAGCACCTGCAAATAGTTACCTATAGAGTACCTATAGAGCAAAATGAAGGAAATAAAGTATAACCTATTTTACATTCCTCCTGTCCTAGCACTTATAGGCTACAGAAGCATGAAAAGATGTATAAGCACAGATTTCACAACAATGGAATCTGCAATAATCAGTAAATGAAGCCACACAGAGCTAGAGCTCTACATTGCATCCTTTTCCCATCAGGTCTGTACTTTACACAGCTAATCAGACACTGGCTCTGAACTGCAGCCTATTTTACTTCTCCGAGCTAAACACAGAGACGGTTCATCTAGTTATTCATGTAAAACCACTTTTATACACCTAATCTGAAAAGATCGAAATCATCAATCTGTGGCTAAGTTTGTGTACTTCATTAAAATTCCACAAGGACTACACAGTGCCCAAAGTGTTCAGTGCTAGTGGTAGAAAGGTCTTTCACCTCCAGGTGATGTTCCCCCAGTTGGTTATGAACACCACTACCTTTTGTCTTCTCTGTGTGTCCACACTATTGAACCATTTAATTTAGCTGTCATTCCTTCTGAAGTTCCCATCAATGCCTATGAGGCCAGCACCAAACTATTCTGTAAAAATTACAACACATCATGCTGTTAATAAGCACGATAAACAAAAATAAAGAAAAATGCATGTCACACTTCAGACCTCACCAGCTGAACACACAAAAATTAAATCCACATTAACTACCATACTGGAACCATCCTTTAATCCAAACGCCACATGGACTTCTCTGACAGAACTCCTGGTGCAAATTGTAGTGTTTTGCTGCTCTCCAGGTTGTTCACTAACGCCACCATTCCATTTCAGTCCATCACAGCATTATTTCAATTAAATTGGCATGTAATTGTAGATAGCTGAAGCAGAGAAAACAATTTGTCTACAATAACTCTGTGGCTCTCTCACAGTTTGGTAATCTACACGTTGTTAAAGGTCTTATTTCATATTTAGCTGTACACTGGACTACGGACATTTTCTGGCTCTTAGCTTTACAGGGGCCTATTACTTTCTGACCACTATTAAGTTGGTTTTTGGTAGGTTTCCAATGACATATAGTTTGTACTTCAGTGTTCTTTCCAAGCACATTCTTTTTAACCACTAGGAGTTTTGTCCAGATGCCTAAAAGGGCAATTTCTCTCTCTTGACTTGTGACAATTTTTACAAAATTTTAGAGCTTTTCAGACTCTCGTTTTCAAATACTTTTAACAAAAATTGCAGTTTTCCCCTACTGTATCTTATCTAAAGCAATAAGCTTCCTTAGAGAACCAGCGTCATGATGCATGCCTCAGTTTGTTGCACAATATCTTCTGAATTCCTTAACCAACTGCACTTTAATTTTTTTAGAGAAAAATAGGTCAAAAGACAGGTATGCACCTGATGTCCAGGTAAAGGGCAACTCTTCAGAAGGCTACTTGCCCTCAGCAGCTCAACACCAAAAAACTAGAAGACATATTTTGTAAGTGCTTTGAAAGCAAAGCTTCTGTGAAAATATCTGTTTTGTTAGATTTCAAAGAATATTGCCAAAGGACAAATCTTAAAGGAACTATGCTACGAGTCAGAGAATGATTTTTTTACACTGTGATGACTAAGCCTATTCAAAGAGAAACATGGGTAATAAAAATGCTGATAAATTACATATGCTGGATTTTTGAAAGTGCAAAAGAAAACATCAAGTGGAGGAAGAAAAAACTGGACTCAGTGAAGGTGGTAGAAAACAAAACTCTGAAATAATAAAATAACCAATGCTGTCCTGATACATCCTATACATCCCTTTGGCTGGGGATCTCTCACTGCTACTGCCCTAATTTTAATCTGGCACATTTCCCAAGCACAAATATTAATATGTCCTGCCCTATAGAAAGCAGCCTACTTCGGAAATTTTTATGTTCTCAATTATCTTCGATTATTATTTTCCTTTTGTTTGTGGAGTGCACCACTCCAAAGACAGTAGAGATGTAAACTCCTAAGTAGTAACCCTTCATCATCACTTCGAATTACTAAACTCACACAGATACTTCAAACTCCAAAAGTGCTAACTGCTCTCTGCAGTAAGCAATAGTATTTTCAGTCAAAATTGTTTCCCATTAGAAAGAAAGTGAAGGTAAAACTAATCTTGGAACTACAGATACAGAGAGATTTAAAATGCAATTGTGTTTTTTCTGTACTTAAAAAGAAGTAACCTAAAGGTAAACCAAACTTATTTGCAAACAGATGTCATAAAGAAACCCCAATACAAACCTAAACTCAATTAAGACTTGTTTTTTGCTTTAGTCTTTATTAACAAACCAATTCTCATGATGACTGTAGCAAGATAATACTAGTATGCAGGAAAGCACAAGGAGCTCACAACAGACACATCCTGTATAATTTAAGATTTGTTTTCATGTCATTCTCAACAAATATGTTGAAATGTTATCTAGCAATAATTAAATATTGACAGTATCTTTTTTCAGTCTATAGTATTATTGATCATAAAGTTCAGTAGTTTATTTGTGGAATATGATGCTTTCAGCAATGACAGTGCTCTCCAAATCCCCGAATCACTCTAGTTGCAATATTCAAAATATTCTCTGGGACTACTGCTACTTTTTATAGCCATTATGCTATGCATTTTTCTTACGTCCAAAAGGCAATGAAAATAGACTGGCTAAGAGCTACCAAGAACTTTGTATCTAGCTTTTAACCAAGATGATAAAAGCACTACCTTTCTCTAAATATACATTTAGCAAAAACACCATGATGAACAGGAATACAGATTACTTCATATTTAAAAGACACAATATCAGGACAAAGTCATCAGATTGTTACTAGTAAAAGAAGGAGCATATGTCAAGCCATTAAAACATACAACCTCATCCCTAAAAGTGGGCACTGTACAGACATTCACAGAACACTTTAGTCCCATTCTCCTCTGTGTACCTTATAAACTCTCCTAAGTGTAATGGTAACAAAGGTGATTCAAGAGTATGCTCATTCCTAAAACACTCTTTTTAAAGGAAATGTACTAATAAAAAAAGATAAGAAAACTGTTCGTTATACTTCTTCTATGTTTCTCACAGTAAATTTTTGTATGTTTTATATAAATGCTGTTCCATTTCATTTGGGAAAAACCAGATATTTTCACCAAGACAATACCCTTTGAGGTGTTTCTTTTTCATTATCTTCTTCCAGTCAAATTATAAATACTACATCCACACTCAGGATATCAACCATCTCAGAAGGAAATTATTATCAAAGCAATTTCTGCCAATATTGGAAAATCACTTTCTTCTCCAACTCCCTGCATATTCCTACTTAACGGTCCTGGAAGGCATAAAAAACTACTCTTTACCCTTCATCTCAAATTCAGAGAATAAACTACATCTATCCTGTAGCCCCCGAATGACCAGTATTTTAAAAGTAAACTAATACTTCAGAAATATTTTCAAGCACAGCCTTTTCCCATAGAAGGCTTTAGACAAGTACAAAATGACAGGTATACTCCCTATACAATCCTATCAGGCTGACTGGAAAACTGCACCTGCATGTTTTCCTCTTTGTGAGTTCATACTGAAAAAGAAATTATTTTGCCCATGATACAAATTGGTAAATATCAATATTTAAAAACATTTGCACATTTAACTATAGGCATCTAATGGGCTAGTAAACAGTAATTTGCATATCCTACCTGCTATTGTAGGATATATGCTCTGACAACTGTAACTTGATCTACATCCCAACATTTCTATTACTCTGATCATATCTATAGTAACAGGAAGTTCTTTGGCGGAACAGACAGTTATGTCCAAATGCAGTGGCTTATTCATAGGCCAGGACTAACCTAATTTTAAGTACATTTTAAGGTTTAGGTGCACCAGAACCCTAGAACCAACACAAGGAAGTCACTTATGTGACTGGAAGTAGTCACTGCGGTCCAGAAGGTCTTGTAAGCATTACTGTCTTCTTCAATCTCCCCCCTAGAAAGCAGTACAGGCAGAAGTTTAACAAGGGAGAGCTCACAAGTTCACATCAGTCCCTCTGTAGCTAGCACTATACATAAAAAGCCTGTAGGAAACCAACAAAACAATTCAAATACCTATAGCCCTTTCAGTTCTTGACACCAAGAGCAGCACTCGCTTCCACTGCTTGCACTGCAAACTTGGTGGTGTCTGCAACTCCAGTGAGATTCCAGTTGCTAGCCTGGTTTCTACTCAGGCTTGTCTCAACTTAGCCCCTGTAGCATTCATACACATGGGATAGAAATTGCTGTTACACAGAGGTATTCTAGAGAAGGTCTAATAAAATAGGACAGACTGCAGTGATCAGGCACACAGATAGACAAATGTAAGGACATGGCACATCACCTCCTTGGCAGGTGTAGTCCCACTGACCTGCTCCAACATCCCAGTCACTCAGGTTTGTGTGACTGACCAGGTTTTGTTTCTTGTCTTTATCTCCAGTATGTTTGTTTGGCAGGTTTGTGTCTCTCCGTATTTTATTTATGGCTTCTCCCTTTCCCTTAGAATGCCATTTGACAAGTTCTTCAATCAAATAACCTCACTGAAATAAATATTCCCACATACCACCTTCATTTAGTGACTGATCAGGTTTGGTCCTTTTATCTGCCTCCCCTGGTTTTTTGTTCAACAGACATGTGTCTCAGAATGTTCCTATTTATGCCTCCTTTTCTTCTTACACCCTTATAGCACTGAAAAGTTCCTTGACCAGACACTCTTACTCAAGCTGATGCTCTCTCCTTCCACATTTTCTTAGAGAAATCACAATTCTTCCATTAACAATACACAGAAAAATTACAATCCAGGAAGAGTGAAATGAAGACTGTCCTGGGGAACAGTAAAAATTAAAAACAATATGGAAAAACAACAGCCCCTGACCCCTTGTCCTAAAAAAGAACATTTAACAAAAATGGAATGGGTTCGTTTATGGGGTGAGAAGAACATAGTGTGTCTCCCCCATCTGGGCACGTAAAGTTTCAAGCACGTTTCATTTTGTCGTCACCATAAACTAGGAAGGTTCACAGCCCCCACGTACACGTACTTTTACACTGACACACGTGATTGGGGGCCTGCTGCTGATCCCAGAATCCAGGCAGCAGCACCTGCACCACATCAGCCAGTTCCCTAATAAGCAAAACAGGATCTTGCATATATGTCATACGTTAGTCAGTACAAGTTCTATCATCTACCCCTTCTGTGCTTCCCCTTGAGCTTCACTCCCCATCAGGCCCTGATCAGCACTGGTGTCCCAGGGCTCACACGGTGGTGATGCTGACCTTTCATGAAAACCAAAGATGTCACTTCCTCAGTGTTCTGCGGGATCACTGAGGATCTGCACTTACATTCTGTGTAACTGTGAGTATAGATAAGGCTATGTGTGATTTGGAATTATGAGAAAGAGCCCCGTTCTGTTCTGTTTTGTTCTGTTCTGCCCTGTTCCTTTGGTATAACTTTACTCTTTCAGTCTTATGTGCCAAAGCACACTGAAACTCTTTCCAGCACTGTATTTTTGACAACTCTATAGTTGATATAAGGTATTGTATTCCATACTTTCGTCTTGCCAACCAATCAAGTATCATGGGTGGATTTTTGGGCAAGGTTTTTATCCAACAGTTTTGCTTATTTACTATGTAATCACTTTAGAAAAGATAAAAAAGTTTATGTTAAATCAATAAATGTATTCCTGACTTGCAATGCATCAAGAACCTGTGTTTGATTGCATTGCGACTTGGGGATCGTGCCTCCTATGTGGTAACAAATGGTGACCTCAATGTGATGGTCTTCCAAGTCCGTGGAGAGAGAGAGCAGCCCAGTTATCACCTCCCTGCTGGAACACAAAGTAGCGGTTCCGAGAGCTACAAGCCGGCCGATTTGTCCACTCGGAAGTGAGAGAAAACCACGGGTGGTGGCAGCTGGGAAAGCTATGGATTCTAATGTTTCTTCTGCAGAAAAATCTATCCTAAAACTCTTTATACAGATTCTAAAATCTAGAGGAATTGTGTATGATGAAAAGAAACGAAGTCAGTTACTCCTATGGCTAAAACAGAATGGCGTAGCCGCTAACTCTGCAAAGGCATTTCATATCTCGACTTGGGAAAATGCAGGCTCTATTGTAATAGATGCTGCCATGAAAGGTAATGCTGAAGCTACAAGCTTGCTAACTACATGGAGACTCATAAAAGACTCATTAGAGCAGTTACGTTCTGACAAGGAAGTAACAGCTTCCAGTAACAAGGAAGCAGCCAGGGGGATCTGGGGAGAGCTCAGGTGCTGCAGCTGCCGTTGAATCCGGGAGCCCAAAACTCTGGGGAGTGTTCTGTTCCCTCTGCTTCACCGGGACGCCCTGTTACACAGGAAGCATGCTCACAACAACTTCCTGCCACATCCGCACAGCCCGCTCCCACCCTGCCTGCCCCGCACGCTCCACTAATTGATCTGCCTGTTTTTACTCACTCTGTCTTGCTGCCAGCATTTGACATGACCAGGCAATAATGAGACCTACAACAGATGGACCCCGAAACGAAGAACCCTGCGCCGCCGAAGGACCCCTTGAGCCACAATCTGTTCAACTGAAAACTAACATTAAGACTCTGAATGACTTGCAGAAGCTTTTGGGCTCTATTAACTAAATTAGACCTTATCTAGGACTGACAAATACAGAGCTGGAACCCCTGACCAGTCTCTTACAGGGAGACAAGAACCCCTCTGCACCTCGGACACTTACACAGGAAGCAAAACAGGCAATTCAACTGGTGGAAACTGCAATTGAGAAAAGAAAATTTCACAGATGTGTGGTAAATCAACCTTTGTTACGATTTGTCTTTTTACAGGATTTACAAGCTCTGGGACTTGTAGGACAATGCGTTGTTTCACTGTCTGATCTTTAGTTTTATTAGCGTGGGTTTTTCTTCCTCACCAGCTCAAAAAGTCAATTGTAACTCAGGTAGAAATGATTGCAGAAATTATTATGCAGGGAAGGAAAAGAATTATGCAACTATGTGGAGACTAGCAAAAACCATTCATATTCCTTTTACAGGTGCACACCTGGAATGGTGCCAGGTGAATAGCCTGCCCTTTCAAGTTGCCTTAGAAGGTTTTGTTAACAATATTTCAGTACATTTTCCCTCTCATCAATTAATACAATTACACATGGAGCTATGCTTTGTCAAGACCCCACTTTGCCAGCACAAATCAGTTTCTGGGCTGACAGTATTCACTGATGGGTCTGGTAAAACTAGTAAAGCTGTGTTGGTTTTGCATGAAAAAGACAATTGGAAACAAGATTTTTCACACAGAAGGCTCTCCGCAGGTAAT
>WEIV01004851.1:5671-34591 GCA_013390005.1 Calyptomena viridis
GTACTAATTGAACATTCATTAATTTGCTAAAAACACAATCTAGTAATTAGTAATGGAAAGACTTGGTTTAAAATTAATTTTACTGAATTGGTCACTATAGCAGCATTGTCCTACTACGTGGAGTCTGGAAGACAAAATTGACTTTGACTTGCTAATGCTAAGTATAAAATGAAATCTAGCCAAAATGATGTATTTATTTGCTTAGGTTTAGAGAGCTCACTAGTCTGTGATCAGTATTATTAGTAAAGTAACTATATGTGTGCTTTCTGAAGATGCACATTCTTTAGTATAATAGCTTCCCAAAATAAAACTCCTTATTACTGTTCTTACAAGATAAGCCTCCGGCCAGTGTCATATGTGCAGGCACATGGAGTAAGCTCTTCATTGTTTTGTGACTAAATTGTTTGCTGATTTACTTTGCAGTGGTGCCCCACAAGTATTCATAAGAGATTTAAATTTTTTTCTTTTTGTTTTAAAGTAGCTTCCCTACTTTGTTAACATATTCAATACTGTGTAATTGTCACACAGTCACTCAAAAGAAATATTCAACATCTTATTGCTATTTTCTGGATATCATGGAGAAATCTAGAACTGCTCTTATGTTGAGTGTAATCATGTACTTAATTCTTTGAAATGGTGAAAATATCCTGATAATCAATAACTATCTGCACTCCTTATCAACTCTAAGGGAAATAGAGACAAAATCTAAAAACCTTAGAATTACATGATATTTTCAAAAGAATTAGGGAAGTTCTGCCTTCCCCTCCCTTGCCCTCACCCCCTATCCTCTTTCTCTTTTTTTAGCTGGTAATATTTCCCACTTACCACTAGCTTAGATAAGTAGATATAATGAACTTCCTAGCACATTTCATGGTATATAGGGAACCAGATGCTAAGGGAAGAAGTGGTTAGTTAGTGGAATAGAATCTGCAGGAGGCCAGATCTATTGTTTCTTTAAAGCCTAAAGCTGTTCTGTGCATTGCTTTCCACAAAGCAGTGTTTCTCTCCAGTGCACTCTCATGTTTTACTCTAACCTATATAGCAGGATTTATTTCTGGGTAATGTAAAGAGTCTTGGAAGGCCCAGTGCCTTCCAAATGCCAAGGGGTTTGAAATTAAGACAGATCTACAGTCTGCCTCACATGGTTTTAATTGCTTCTGATTTATTCAAACCTCCAGGATTTTAGAACTTTTTAGACATTTTCACTACTGTCATTTAAAGGCATTATATAATTTCTATTCCAAGATAAAACACATTTTAAAGTTACCTTTTCCCTGAGGGTCAGTGAGCATGCAGTTTACATTCAACGTTCCCAAATTCTCTGAAGGACTTTGTTGCTATTGTTTTGTTCTTGAGCACCCAGGTAAATGAGGGGTGATAGGTAAAAAGAAAACCTCTATATAAAGATAAGAGCATAAAACAAAGAAATCCTTTACAGTAAAGTAAATAAAATCCAATAAAAGTCACTGTTTTCTATACCATAATTTACATATGAATTTAACTATGCATTATAAAACTTGACAGTTATAAACCAGGATTTAAGAGATATTTGAAATAAGTAAGAGATATTGCAAACTAGCTTGTTCTACTCTTTAAATACTTAATGGAGTTCAAAACTGTTAATTTCCAAACACTAAATTGAAACTAGAGAGCCAAAAATTATCTCATTGGAGCTAGCTGACTAAACCAAGATATGGCATTAACTGGAATGTACTGAAAAGTGAATATCTTTATACTGGAATATTTCAATTGGCTATACACTCAAATATTTTTATTTGCTATCAGGGCTTGTTAGTGTGTCTTTGTAAAGAGTCAATCCATTTTCTGTGACTGGTTGAATGGCATTGTAGTGGAGTTGGAGTGACTGACAGAGAAAAAAGAAGGAACAAGAGAACAATTTAATGACATCTGTTGGTTTAGGACCTGATCCAAAGCCAAATGACATCAGTGGAAAGACTTCTATTGAGCTGATTGGGCTCTTAAGTCAGGTCTTTAAATCTTACATGTAAACAGTGTGTTAGCCAATTCAGGTGTTGCATGGTGCAAGGAAAAGCTTAAGGGGAGCTGTAATTTCAGGTTTTTTAAAGTTTTTGCTGTCTTTTGAACATTGTCTGACTCAGAACTTCCAAGGCAGATCAGGAAGATGTGAAAGAGGGTGGTACGTCAACTGGTATCAATAAAAAAAAAAATTTGAGAGGAAGTAAGAATTTCATGGAACTAAGGTTGTTTTGAAGCAAAGCATGATAAGACAGATGAGCACTGGGAAAAAGGAAAATATGAATCTGGCAACAATATCACTTTCAGTAATGCAAATTCTTGTTGTATAACAAAGAAATGTGAACAGGGAAGGATTGTATATAAGTAGAGAGTCTACCTTGCTTTCCCTTTTGCCAATGGATATACATATGCGTGGGTTTTGAAAATGATTGATAATTGCTTCTAGACCACTAAGAAAAAATTTAAAAGACTTCAATCAGTCTATTTAAAATAATATGTTAAAATAGTATGTCTATCATTAAGAGACCTCTATTAATATATATTTTGTTTGAAGGCTAGACTATTAGTTTTCTGTGATTCTATATCATTAGTGTGTACATGAAGTTACTCTGTAATGGAGAACAGTTGAATGACTGAAGTAACTGCATCACAACATTGTTGCATTTTTAATAATTCCAGGCACATGTACCTGTTTACCAGAGTTTACATATAATACATGTACATTCAGTTTGTTGCAAGGGATAGGGCATTTGAATTTTCTGCTTCTATTTAATTTGTAAGGTTTACCTTGTGAGGAAATTGTTTAAACCTCTTCCATTATGTTTTACTTTCCAGAAATTTTTCTTCCATTAATTTTTGTCAAATGTTTTGTAATAGCATGTATGATTCAAAAGATGCCTGAGTCATAGTAGGCAACCTGTTCTTGTTTGCCTTGAGGAATCTCATTGAAATGTGATGGTAGGCACAATATCAAGACAAATTTCTGCAGCTATCCCAGTTTATTTTTTAAGTAGTATGACAAGCTGAAAAGTCCACATCTGTGTTATTCCATGATAATAATAAAGCTAAAAAAATAGGGTTGACTGATGACATAATCTGTGTGGAGATTTCCATCCTAGTTTGAGCACAGAGATAATTTCTGGATTACCAGTGTCTTTCAAGATCAGCTGTTTGTTTCCTCTGCCACTAACATGATGACTCCATCAAATTTTTTTTTGGTTTCTCCATCCTGAAGCAGATGTAGTCCGAAATACCTTTCATATATCTCTATACTTAGTTTGAGAATAGCAAAGTTAATTTTCAAAGTTAATTTTAAATTTTTCTTCTTGGGTTTCACCTGCAAAAATTTGGTCATTAGCAATTACTTTTTTTAGAAAGAATTCTTAACTCCTTTCATTCATCTAATTCACCAACAGCTGTGACACCTCAGTGTGTGACAATTATCAGCTGCTCAGATTTGTGATGGCTAATGCATGGTGTCTGTGTGCATATGACTGTAGTTCTAATAGATATGTAATATGTTTGGATGAAATTTTTAAAGGAGATGGCTAATGCAGTACCTAGCTCATTTAATTCTAAGAGAAAGCTTTGGTGAACAGATAAGCTGATCCTTCTAATACCCTGACACTGGGGAGAGGATGAGAAAACAGCAATAAAGTGAGAGTATCTTTCTCACTCCAGTGGTCATTTAGGAGAAAGAGCCTGGTTTATATGTTCTTATTTGTCACCTGACACATATGAGCCTTAAAGAAATGAAAGTATTTGAAAACCATAAACATATAATTTACTTCATTAAAAGAGGTTCCTGAGATCAAAGTGTTGAAAATTTTAGTTAAAAGTGAGAATGGCACCTGAAGGTGAGATTGTGCCTTTTGGTCACAATCAGTGGTGCTGTACCATCTTAGCAAAAGATAGGAATGTGTATCTTTGGTCTAAATATGATTTTGCAGTGCTTTTTTTTCCCCCAGTTTGGAGCATTGAACTCTGCCAGTAACTTGAATATTGGACTTAGATGACAAAAGAAAAAAAAATTTAATAAAAGTAGTGTATATTTCAGATTATTAGCTCTTTTTTTCAAAGTAGCCAGCTAGACAGATGCTACGCTTTTCAGGAACAATATAGCCCTTTCTGAAGAATGAGGGTGAAGGTCAGAATCTTCTGACAGTTCAGTAGCTCATTTAGCGTAGTTTACTCTGATCTGATTATGAGTGACCTGTATTGAGTGTTAAAGTACACCTAGTAAGTTCTACTATCGAATGACTTGCCTTTTTACTCTAATTTCTCCTTCTGCTTTTTTTCTGCACACTTCTGTGACTACACATGCAGAGTGAAAATTTCCCAAAATAGTTAGTCTGCATTCAGTGCTTAGTTAACTCCAGTAGGTGCAGAAATGTAGGTCAAGACTTTTCTTGTTTTTCCACTGGGATAGGCAAGGTAATTGCTGGTAGTCTGACAGAAAGGGAAGCAAGAGAGAAGCAGTGAATTCGTTTCTACTTGTGTCTAATTTCATAGCAATGTTTTGAGCACACATTGTGGTTCATTCCCTCTTAAAATTAGTGCATGGATATCCTATATTTCCTCACAGTAGAAAATGTTCAGTTAGCTTCCTTCATTCAGTTGTGTCCCCTGCTTATTGGTCTTTCTGGTCTACGCTACTTTTTCTTGAGAAGAAAAAGTGAAATTTTGCCAATAGAAACCCCTGAGCATCTGTGTATAGTCTGCATGGAAAGTAAAAAGTGTTTGACACTGGTTTAGGTCAATTCAAAATATATGTTTGTTTGCTTTGTTTTGATTTTTTTAACTATGTAAGATTGACATGGTTTAGAACTATTTCACTGTTACTGGTTCACAGATTTAGACAAGTATTACCATATTTCTCACAGTTCTAATAGGAAGTAGTCTGTACCAGAAGCATCCTGGAGTTTTTTTATTCTTTCTTGCTGTGACATTAGCCATTAGAAATTGTCATTACACTTTGTTCTCCTCATTAATCAGGTCGGTATTTGGGACCTTGCATCTGTTTCTTTTATATAGACGTGTCACAGTGTTGACAAATCACCTTATAAATGTTATAGCAGAAGTGCAGAATGGATTGTAATGAGCTTACATTCACTGAGAGAAAGGAAAAAAAAAGTAAGATAGTATTTTATCACAAATATGCAGTGCAGTGGACTGGAAGATACCTTGCCAGAATCCCAAACACCCTTTAAGGCAGGAAAGTGATGGGGAGAAAATGCTCAAATCACTGTAAAGGCTCTGATTGTCATTATTTTTTATTATGTAAAACACAGTAATAGTTTATGCTTTGCACATTTTGCAAATGACACTGTATAAACATACCATAAAAAATTGGTCCTTTATCTGCAGAGCTTATGATCTCTGATTGCAGCTGTCAGAAAAGATTAGATGAGTGAATAGATGAGTGAATCCATTTTTTTCAGCCTATATGTCAACATTTTTAAAAGTCTTCTGGATATTTGTGGAATAGCTGGATAGCTTTCATGTACTTAGAATGATGTACTGAAAAAAAACCCCTGATTTTTTCCACACTCCATTTGTTTGTCTATACACAAAACTAATTATCTATTAACAGTATTTGCCTTGAAATTTTTTTTTTTATAGTCCTGTAATTTGTAGTGTTGGAAGTGTTGACTAACTGGTTGCATTTTTTTTATATGATTTATTTTATAAGCCATGACCTTGACCTCTATGTGTCTATGAATAGATATAGTGAAGAAAGCATATTACACAATGAAGCTGGGCTAATGAATTTGTAAGTTTTGTCTTAAAATAAAATTTACCCTTAAAAAATGAAGGGGATATGACATATCTTTTAAATAGGTTAAATTAGAAAAATGTTGTCCTAAGGGTTTTGCTGACTGTTCATAACAATACTAAAGGCTATTCAATTTTTGTTATAAAATAATATTAAAATAGTTGTCTTGTTTTTGGCTCCTCTCTTACCTCCAAAAATTGAAAGTGTTAGTACATCCGTCTTTATTGGCCTCTAATAATCTCCCTACATTTCAGAGCTTTACATGTCAGCCTTAAATAACCTTCAATTAAAGTAAAGAATTGTATTCACCTTTCAAAACTTGATTTTTTTAGAATATATGAATGATGGATTGTTTCCTCACAGAATACTTTTTTAAAGAAGGCTTTACCTAAATACATATTTGTGGAAAGGTAATCCACAACTGTGTTATAAATATGACAGTTTTATCATGTTTCTAGGAATATTAGGGGGGTTTTTTCTTCTTAAAATTTAAATATAATTAAAGATATATTAAAGAAACTCAGGGCCAAGCTTTAAAACATGATCTCTAGCTAATTCACACCAGGAGATGACTAAAAAGAACACTGGATTTGGCTTTAAAACAAGGTCTTTTATTAACTGATATGTGACTCATAAGCCTTCATGTAATAAACTCATAGGCTAGCTTGTGACATTTTAAAAATTGAAATACATTTTAAGTAATTAAAAAATAAGAGGAAATAGAGAAGAAACAAAGAAAAGTATATCTGTGCCCTAAGAGACATATTCTGAAGAAAATTAATAATAACTTTGTACTGTGTAAAATTCAGATATTTTTTCTTAAAAATTTTAAACATATCTGTTTCTCTCTTAAGTACCTACTATGGTTAGTCTTGCTTAATAAATTTTCAGTTTATAGCTGCAAAGTAGCTGTTCCTATATTCACTCTCATAAAAGTAAGCAAAATAGATAGAAAAGGCAAACCAAAGTCTTCACTGTGTGCTGTGTAAAATGACAGTGCTTACCTTTATAACATCCAATAAGGCATCACTGGCAGAAAGTCTTCCTAAATAGTCCTTTGTGCATGCAAAAATTTCACTTGGCTTCCCAATTTATGAAGTTCCTAAAAGTTCAGCTGAAATCAGTCAAGTTTCTCAGCACCTCAGGCAGAATCTTTGGTCTCTTTCCTTTGGCGTTTTTCCTGCACTGTGGTTCATTTGCTTATTCTGTTCAGTTGCTATTCTCAATCGTTCATTAAAGCTTATTCTTGGCTTTGGGAATATGCAAAGTTTATTTAAAAAAAAATCTGCTTAAAACCCCAATAAATTTAAGGCCCATGCCTCATAACTCTTTTCTGGTTAAACTTGCACCTATTAATCAAGAAAAGTCTGCAGTGAGAGAAGACTATGTCTACAGACATAGGAAGTAACAAATACCCACGATTTACCTGATAATGAAGCTGGGAATTGTAGATACGACTTTCTAGAGTGTTCCGAGTCTCCTGTTCATTTTAGATTCTTTGCTGTCAGAGTTAGAGCTGGGCTTTAGATTATTAGAGGCATATCTGAGGGTTTTTTTTCTTGTAAGTGCCCATTAAGTGAAGAACTTTCACCTGCCATTTTGTCTGCTACACTGCAGTAGCTTGTGTCAGGGAGCAACAGGGCTGGCTGCCATGTAAAGAAAGTGAGTTGCGAGTAGCAGGCAGGGCCATGCTCTCAGCAATCAGGTCATCATTCACCCCCCCCAAATTAATTTTGTTATTTTAATGGAATCAGATTATAGAATTAGGCATTACTGTATTTTATTTTTTTTTCTCTCAGGCCAATTATAATAATTGGTGCTTTTTACTTAATTAATATCTTCCAAAGCAGCCATCGTGCTGAGATAAATGGTACGAGTTTTCTGTTTCTCTCAGGGCTAAGTAAGATTGTCTAAGTCTGCAAAAAAAAAACCAAAACAGCAGAGATGGAGGTGTATGTAATATTCAACTGCTCAGACAATATTTTCAGGTAAAATTGAAATTGTGGTTTTAAGTCCCATTTCCAAAGGAGGGCTGAGAATGAACTACCATTTTTGATAACTGGTTGAGTAGTTGTCACATCAAGCTGCTTTTCAAAAATTTTGAGAGTCTGTATGTGATCTTTTATCTTAAATTTACTACAGAAATAAGCAAAATATTAGTTTTTTATCACCCATATATTATTACAAAAAAGTTAATAATTATATAAAAAATATATGTTAATTAAAAAAAAAGGTTTTTCTCTAGTAATGTTCTAAATTCAGACAATCTCTAGAAATTTTGGTGGTAAGTCCACCTGACACAGCAAGAAACAAACAAATATGCCAACGGTGTTGATGCATATGTATGATATACGGAGCACATTCTTGCTTAGAACATGTTTACTATAGTGTCTCTGGAGATGCGAGAAGAAGATAAACGGGTTGTTGTAGCACTGCTTGCTATTTAATGTTACAATATACTGGTAATTTATCAAAATGGTTCAAGGGCTTTTCATTACAGGAGATTCCTAAAACTTTGGACACTCAAAGGCCCAAAGCACTGTAGTGAAAGTTGGCACAGTAGAACTGATGTTAGTGGAGGTGCTTTTGCTTATGCCAGTTCTGGGTTTTGCATATATATACCCACTTAGTGCTGCGGTTCCTGCCTCAGGGATGGACCCAAAACTCCTCTTCAGCCCTGACTAGCTTCAGCCGTCCGGCTGAGGGGCACCGGGAAGGAGTTGGCCACCTTAGAACTCAAGGTCTCTCACCGGGAGATGACCAGTTCAGAGGCGGCTGAGGCTCAGAGGAAGAGTGCCTTCTCCTCAACCTCTTTGCCTTTGGTGTTCTGGGCGCAGCTATTGGAGGGCAAGGGATTAAGAGCGACTCTTCATAGTTGAAAAACAGGAAAACAGTTTATTGGGGAAACTGACCCCTGGAAAAGCCAACCACAGAGAGCATTTGCTGGCTTTGTGCAGGGGTTTAAATATGGAGACAAAATTAGGGGAGGAGAGTGGGAAAGGACCTATGGGCATCAAGGTAAGGATGTTTTAGGAAAGGGTTACATCATAGAGAAGCCAGTGGCCTGCAACTCAAACCTATTTGCTGTCGAGTAAGCAGGACTGACATGGAAAGTTCTGGAAGGGTAGGCGGAGTCAGGATACAAATGTGGTTTTGGGATGGAATAACTTTGGTCCAGGGAAAGGGTTAAGGATAATTAGGAGGAGGATACAGAACAGGAATGTACAATTGTATGGGAAGGAAAAGGGGATGACTGAGTGGTCCATTTAGGGATAAACAAGGGGTTACAGAACTGTACAGAAACAACACGACAAATATAATAAACCTCAGGTGCACACCACCACAACTTAGTTGGCTGGTTTACCATAACCATGGGACTGCAGTAAAAGCTTTAACAAGCCCATAAAGTATTAAGTGTATAGATGTGTTTGAAGTTGGACAAAACTCAAGCCAGGAAAAGACTATTGAATGAGTATACATTTTTCTTTTTAACTTCATGAAAATGTTGACATCTCAAGTATTTTCTAATAGCAACACTAGTATCATGCAAGGTGAATTTGCTCAATGACCCTTAATTTACTTATTTTAGCTGTTTTATTGTGATACAGTGTCCTTCTCCATAGTGTATGTTATAAGCGTAATAAAAATGTATCCAGGAAAATTTATTCGAAGAATCTCAGCTCTGTTCATCATTCTACCATTCCTCAGTTCTTGCAGAGGTATTCTTGATCTCCACTTAGAACATAGAGAAGGAAATTTAGTGTCACATTCTATTACTCTACTTTCTGTCTCTGTGCTTGAGTGACCATGTTATTTCATAAATACTAAATTTATTATTTTAGATAGATAATTCTTTCCATGTCCATCACCGTTTCTGTCTCCTTGATAACCTCCTGCTGATCTCTAAGGGCTAATGACAGAAATGTGAACTGATGGATAATTATTAGGAAGTTTGATTTGAACAAAATAGAGAGAAGAAACAGAAAACAAAATGTCAATGAGCTTGGTTTCAGCATAATGTGAATTATTGATTTCTCATTAAAAAAACCAACCCTTTTACAGAATCCTGTATTTATGGAATAAAAGTGTTTAGAAGCTCCAAGGTAGTTTTGACAGCTTGTATTTCTCCAAGCTATTCTTTCATGTTGTCTGCAGTGTGAGGAAGATAACATTGCACTATTTCATCTTTCTGGAGTAAATACAATGGTAGGTAAATAAATCAAAGCTCAGATTTTTGATCCCAGTTCAGAAAAAAAATGATGATGCTAGGAAGCCATGGAGTGCTCAGGCTCTAGTTGTAGTTGATAAATTTGCAACTATTTTCAATGTCATGGCCTCATTAATATGAAGTGGAATATTAACTTAGTTTAACTTAGTCTGTATTTAAATTGCCAAGTTCTCAACAGCCTTATTTAAAAACCCCACCATTTCATTTTCAAAGCGATTTCATAGTGGTAGTAGCTTTTCTTTCTGTAATAGTCAGGGAATATGTAGCCTGGCCGAAGTTCACAACATAAACTATTTCACATCATAAAGTATTTCTGCTTCTTCCTCCATATCTTAACAATGCTTTGCATTATGATGTATTTATCCCTGTGCCCTATCTAATTTACTATCCATCAAAGGATTTCTTTGTTTTCCACACCTTCTCATGTTAAAGTAACTTGTTTAGAAACAAGGCGTTTATGCTGGTTCTCTTCTGTGTATGATTCCTCCAGAAGACTGATACTCTTAAAATGATACAGTTAATCTGTGGAAAAATGCATGTGTTATTTTCCCAATTTCATTTACCAGGATACAATAGGCAACAGAGAGGAGATGAAATTATTAAGTTTAAATAAACATTATTAAATTGAAATCTGTTTTCTGATTTATTTAGATCCTATCCTCCAACCTCTTAATAAAAAGCAATGTTGGCATATGAAAAAAATTTTAATAGTATGAAGAGAAGGTGATTGTTTCCTTCTGTTTGGGCTTTATTTCATACTGCACTAAAGCACAAGGCCCATTGCAATTAATAGGTTGAAAAGAGAGTGTTGAATAGGACTAATGAGTGTAATTAGACTTCATTAGTAATGATGGAAGTTACTTATGCATTAGGGGGAAAATACAGTCCTGAGTATTTGTCTAGCTTTCCATTCAGTGGAAGGGAGCATTGCAAAGTTTCATAATACAGGTCCCTATTATATATGACACTTACTGAATGAAATCAAATATGCCGATCCATATGGTTTAGAGAAAAACTGGTTGAGAGGCATGCTGTTTTCCTTGTACAGATACCTTTCCTAAACAAACATGACATTTGTGCTAGATGAAGGTCGTAGTTTGGCATGAAACATGACTATTTGTCTACTCTAATCCCCTGCAGGTAATGCTTTTAACTGTAACTCTTAAAGGGCTTGCTTAATCTCAGTTTATTTAGGTCAAGGTCTATTTATAAGAACTGCACAAAGACCTTAGGGCCTTCAATTGAATCTATTTAAAATTAAAATAGATTTATGTTTGTGATCATTTGTGACTAGCAAAACCATTGATTTTAAGAGAACATTATTATGAGAAGCAACATGGTGCAATTTGAATATAGCAAGCCACTCATATTACTATTATGATCTTGAAAGGAGTATAACAAAATACTTCAATAAAATCCCCTAAATCTTAATTTTCAGCTCCTTGTTTAATTTTGCAGTTCATCTGTAGAATAGTGAATTGAACTTGTTCTTCTCTATTTTCTGGTCATTTCAGTTTCTACTTCTATCTTACTGGTAGTTTGCTTTGTCTTGAATTTCAAATTTATGTTGTAAATATATGCTGGCTTTGTTTACTTTTCCAAAGTAATTAGTTTGTTTTTATGTTTTTTAACATTTTTTGTCTCATCATATCTAAAATAAGAGTATTCTGCAGTTATCTGACTATGCAATTTCATTTATTATGTTGAAATTCAATAATGACATAGTTCTGATGAACTTTAAATTACTCTCCAGGTTAATTTGGATAATGTTGTCAGGCACATGATGTGATTCTTGGGGTGTCCTGGACAGGGCCAAGAGTTGGACTCAGTGATCCTGATAGGTCCCTTCTAACTCAGCATATTCCTTGATTTTATGATTTTATGATTGTGAGCTGTTTGTATGTCTTCAGTTAGGGACTCCTCAACAGAGTATTTTAACACATACCTGAGAGAACTTTGTAAAGGTTTTGCAGAATGGATCCTTGCAGTGGCAAACTACCAAAGAGATTAGATAGACAGTGGTTTTACTTAACTGAGTCTTGAAAGCCCTCAAGGACAGAGATTCCATAATCTGTCTGGGAGAGCTGTTCCAGTGTTGCACTGACCTCTCATGGAAATCTTTTTTGAATGACTAAATATGCTAGGATGATGTTTAGTTTTCTAGTGAAATTCTGCATTTCAAACAATATTTTAGTGTTAGAAAGGTAAGCGTAATGCAATAAATGCCTAATCACTCGTGTCATTCTTTTTGTATGTATTTGGAGTCTTTTAATGTAAATGTCTAAAAAAACTACAGAAAAAAATCATACTTATATGGGAATTCCAATCCTGATTAATTTATGTTCATCCCTTCAGTATATTTATGTACCAAGTGAAATTATTAAACTCAAGAAAGCTAACATACTTCACTATTCTGAAGTAGTTTTTCTGTTTTTTTTCTTTGTTTATTTTTCTGTAATATGGATGAATGAGTTGTTGAATTCGGTTAAATGTTGTGAGTATCGAAATCTCACAGCAATTAATGGCTTAAAATTCTCTTGGCAGGAGTTGAAGTTGAAGTGTGGGTTGCAGGCAGAGCAAAAATAAAATGGTGAAAAACATAGTAGGAGTGGAAAAGAGACACAGGAGATTTTGTAGAATGAACAAAGAAGGAAACAGATGCCAATTAAAGTGAATGCAGAATCAACATCATATTGTCCACGGGGGCACACTTGGAAAACTTCTTCTGCAAGGATTCTTCTACCCCTCTAAGAAGGGATAAAAACACAAGCTTCACCTCAGTTAAGGAAGCACATTTTTATTTGGCTGAATCTCAACATAAAATAAAGCAATAAAGGTGAAAAGCAAAGGCTTAGAAATTTAGATTGGTTTCACTAGTTTGTAATAGTCTTCAAGAGTTCATTTTTGTTGACATGCAGGCACAAATAAACTTTATAGCTTTGTTTAGAATATATTTAAAAGGTACTATTTTTAAATATACTGGAAGTTTTTGTCAACTGTTCTTCTATGACCCATAAATTGAAATAGATTGAAGTATCTGGAAACTGAGGACCTAACTTTTAGGATGTGTGACTCTCCACTTCTCTGGATATATGAGAGAAAGGCTTTTCAAGATAAACATTTCAGTCACCATCCTCATATTTACCTTCTCAAAAGTTTTAGCAAAGGAGAAAGGAGTAATTATGGTGTAAGCAGGTAAGATGAGGGATGTGTATTCATTAAGAATACTGTTTTGAACAACTCTTATCCCATAACTTTGTGTACTGACAAACTTTGTTTTCTAAGTGAAAGGCTGTAAATCTCTTTGTTAATCCCATTAACTAGCTAATTTGTTAGTTAATCACAATGTGGTCTGATTCTGAGTATGTCCTTCTTTGCTCTATGGATTATTTTGCAATATATTTATAGCAAGCTCAGTTTTTTTTAAATGTCTTAAACTCAGTATAAGTATCATATGATAAATTTTCATGGCATGTCAGTGGTATGAACAGTTCAATAAACAGATTTTTTTTTTCTAACAGTTGAGATTCAAAATGTGAAAAAAATAAGCTGTGACTTGTCGCTGCCCTGGCTCCTAAATTGGAGCTTTTCTTCTAATTATCAAAGTCCCGTACCAGATAAAAGAGATTGGACGTGCAGCTTCTCAGTTTCTCTTGTGTTTATTAAGTTCTTATCACAAATTCAGCGTGCCACCCTGATCCTGGATTTAACACACAGTCACTGACTCAAAACTGTATGTTCATCAAATCTCTTGAATCAAAATTGTTCTCTTGCTGCTCTAGAAGTCATTACACCACATTGAATCAGAATGTCCACACCTCCCTCTAAAAGCAGTAAAGTGAGTTACCACAACAGATTTAAATTGGAGTCAAAGTAATTTCAAGCAAGAAACCCTGCCAATATGTTTGTGAATTTATGGCAGACATCTTTTCCACTAAAAAATGAAAAAAATCCCTTGGAAATGCTGAAGGCAAGTGTGAGTTAAAAAATGAGGTTTTGGAAGACACTCATACTGCAGTGCTTAGGAGTATGCATATGTATCAGGGCACACTAATACAAAACCATAAATGCCGTAGCATCTTGATTTTTCTAAAACAATTTTGTTTCTCACTATTGCAACTGTATTATTATTCCTTTTTTAAGTATGTTTCAGGTGACAAAACTGTACAAACTTTGCAGTGAACATCCATGTAGGATATTTATGTAGATTGAGTAGCATTTTGTGTGAACTTCATGCATGTTTCTGTTGTAAAAAGCAACATGCACACCTATAGCCATACAATTATCATATGCTATCTTCCAAGTAATTGTCTTTCAATGAGAAATTTGGTATATAAAGTAGTATTTAATAAGAAGGGTGACAGACTTCAGCAGCTGAGTAATGCTCATTGCTTTTAATTTACCCTGTAAACTCACTGAGACACTGCCATTGCTCAGTTTGGATAACCTGGATCAAATGTTAGTTGTAATCTCTGTTACATGGCCATTAGCACAGCACAGATGTTATTTTCAAAGCAGAATGAATCAGATATATTCTTTAAAGTATAATTGATAGTATTGGGGTATCAAAGCTAGTTCTATGAAAACCAGATGAGTTACCTCTGGAATATAGAAAGGGCAGATGGAGCTTACAATACATTAGATGCCTGATTGTTTATCTAGTTTCTTGGAAAGTTTGTGTCATGTTTGTACCATGCTGCCATGCAGTTGCTGGTCATGGATCTCTATGTACCAAAATGAAAAACGGTTTTCATTCTAATCAAGTTCTTGCACTTCGTCCACTGTAAAAGAAATTAAAGTGCCCCCTAACTGTTTCATAATGAATTAAACTAGGTATCCAGGTAAAATTTTCCATAAGGAAAATGTATTATTCCTCATTAGTGCTAAAATGTGGATTTTATCTGCTTTATGTAGAAGATTGGATTCTGTATCTATCACTGTGTCTATTTGCCAATGTTATGTTTAAAAATTCAAGTGGCACTATACTGTCCGTCTGGAGACAGTAGAGATCAAAATCTTCCAAAGCAGGATGTTTACTGAAACTGGAAGGAAATGTGTGGAAATAGCTGAAGTTATTTTGTTCTTGCTAAGGCTAGGAAAGGAATTATTTTTTGGGGAAGAATTTTTTTGGAGCTAGTTACAACCCAATATAGCACATAGCAAGTGCCAGGCTTTATTAGTGATAAACTTCCCAAAGGGTTTTGTGAAGACAGAGCTTGTATGAAAGAATATATTCATCTTAGAAACAGTAGAGCACATGATAAACAGTTTGGTTAAAAATCATAATACAATTTTTTCTTTTCTTAGGCTAGTCTGAACTTTAATACCTTGCAAAACAAGTATCTGTCAAAGCCCACAGCCTGTTTTACCCTTTTTAATTGAAAAGTTAATGAAAAGCTACTCTCTTTTATTTTTATGTAAACTTTGCTTTGTATCTTGAGTATGTTCAGTATAATTATCCTCATTCTCCACTATTTTGAGTAATTGTGTAATGCTGAGTCCTATACATTCGGTAAACCCTGCAGAGAGACTGAAAATGAGTAAGGCTTAGAATGGACTGTGCTGAGATTGCTGTAAAGACTCTTCTTTTTAGTGGGCTGCCAGCTGTTGATGTTTTGCAAAGATGAAGTTCATTTACTGTTCTGAGGTCGTGATATATCTATGATAATTCAAGTGTTTTCAGGATGAATAACTGCATTCTGATCTCAAACACTAATGTTATGTGTCCTATCCCTGATAATTATTATTCCAGTTTTCTAACCCATTTATTAGTTGTTGCATTCACTTGTAGCTTGTTTGCTTTCTTTGGCTTTTGCTTTTGTAATTGATTTTGCAGACTCTCTGCTATAAAGTTTTATTGGGAAGCACTGTAACGGATGATAAGGAGAGAGTCCGTCTGAGAAGGTCATTTTAGCATAGCTTATGATGGCTGAAGAGCAGGAGACTTGGCAGTTTGACTTGCTGAATTTCAGAATGGTTTCAAATAAGGTTTACCAAATGTCATTTTCTGGGAATGTTTCATTTTCTTATCCACACTCTTCTCCCACAAGCTACTACTGAACTCGCTTATTTTCCTCATTACCTTATTGCACATATCCACATTGTTGAGTTAGGACCCTAAACTCCTCATCCACCTGAGAGAGACCTGGATTTTGTTCCTTACTTCCATATGTCACTAAGTCCATGTATCCAGGTCCTGCTTTTTTGTGTTTCTTCTAGCCCTGTGGACCACAGAAAGGCAGACTTGGCATAGTCACAGAATCACAGAATGGATAAGGTTGGAAATGAGCAGATGGATCATCTGGTCTGACTTACCTGCATTATTCTATAGTGCATTGCACAGAATTGCATCCGGGACAATTCTTGAATATCTCCAGTGAGGGAGAATCCACAGTCTCTGGATAATATGTTTCAGTGTGCAGTTCTTCCTCATGTTGGAGTGGAACTTCCTGTGCATCAATTTCTGTCTGTTGCCTCTTGTCCACGCAACAGAGCCTGGCTCCATCCTCTTGACACACTTTCAGATACTTAGAGACATTGACGAGATCCCTTCTCAGCTGTCTCTCCTTGAGGCTGAACAGGCACAAGTCTCATAGTCTTTCCACATAAGAGAGGTGCTCATCTTTCTCTCCCTCCACTGGACCTGCTCCAGGAGCCATGTCTCTCTTGTACTGAGGAGCCCAGAACTGGACACAGTACTCCAGGTGAGGCCTCACTTGTCATGTGTGTGTTCTAGAAATTTACCACTTTGTAGGCCAGTGTATGCTAGGATCTCCCTGTGTGCGATCACTGACTTGTCTATGTCTACCCAAATCGTTACTGTGCCTAGGAGGTGTTTCCTGTGTGGAAGCTCTTTTGCGAAAGGCAGAACAATACATTTGCTAACAAGCAGTTATGGCCAGTTAACAGGCAGTAGGGAAGTGGGTAAGAATCTCCACGCTGGTGGTCAGAGACTGTCCTCTGTCATGCTGAACAGCTCAGGTGTACTTTTTAGAGTGATCTATATACATTGAACACAGAACATTGTTACCTAAAAGTCTGAAGAACATCTTTCATAAAGAGCAAAATGTGTGTGGACAGGTAATGGGTGAATGTAAGACAATTAAAAAAATTCAAAAAACCAACACAAGCTGATAGAAAAAATACCAATGGAAGAGGCAATAGAGAATAGGCTATCCCTTTTTACTTTGTGGGGTGTAATTTAACAGGACAAAAAGGTTGCTAAAAGTGAAGTATGTTGGTATGGGGTAAAATTCTCTAAATGTTTTTGCCTTTAAAAGTTTCATAAAGGTTTAGAAGATATTTGATAGTGTATGCTTAAATTAGACGCTCCTTGACAGGGTCATTGCATTAGAACAAAGATACAGTTGGCTATTCAACATAAATTCAAGGGGGATCTCTCAGAGGGATTGTAACTAACATGTCACTCCAAACATCACAAAATCAAAAAAATTAGTTTCTCTTTGACCATGTAGCAACTATGCAGAGTTTATAAAAAGGCATACACTGGGCCAGAATGTAGATGTGGTTTCATTCTCATAATGGAAAGTGATCCTTTTGCTACTGATGCATTATACATTAATTGCCTTGTTATGCTGTGACACCATATTGGAGCTAAGAACAATGAGCCAAACCTGATAATGTACTTTCTGTTTTGTTACTTATTCATAAGATTCTTTGGAAGGTTTATTTATTTTCCTTCCCTGACATCACTTTCCAGTGTTTTGCTTAGAGAACAAAGCAGTAAACACTTAAAACCGTGAATTTTAATGAGTGCCTTTGCAAAGTGGAAACTCACTGAGGAAGTTAGTTGTTAGTAAATCAGCAAGGCCCTTGAGAAGGTGTATTTTCAGATGGATAGTAGTTTAACATAATAATCAGCTGTACTTGGAAACAAAGTAGAGACAGTAAAAGAATAATGAGACTGATAGAAATAGGTAACAGGCCAGGTTATTTTTGTGACATCTGGCAAGTTGATGCAATTAAAGATGCATTTGATACTATTTTAGATTTTGCACAAAGCAATAAATAATTTTCTTACTCATCAAATAACATTTCTGTATTAGAATCCAATAATTTCTGAAATAAAAGAAAATTGAAAATATATTTTTGAAATAGTTGGAATAACGCTTTGACTTTCTTTTCTTACTCCAAATAATACAGAAAAATACATACAAGTTTACATAACTTTGGTTGTGCCAAATGTGTATTTTTTTTAAAAAGAAAAAAAAAAATTGCATGAAAGCAGTTTATCCAGTCAATGAATGCAAAAAGACAATATTTTATTGCTGTAAGATTTACCTTTAATTATGGTTTAAATAGGCTTTCAGAACTGAATGATGCCAATAAATATGTCTTTATTCCTAAGTGGGAAAAACAGCATACAAATATAAATATTTTTCAAGTATTGTAAGTATTGTTAAGTGTTATTTTCTCCTCTCTATTTGTGTGTACCAGTTAAGCTCAGTGTACCAGAGGTTACGATATCTAAGCAAGTGTGTCATTTTAACACTGATTTCCATGATATTCAACATCCAATTTTAAAACTATTTTTCTGTATCTGTTTTATTGTTTTTGTCATATTATTCAGCTCTACAAGCCTCTCCAAATTATGAGTCCATGAAATCATATAAAACTAATTGAAAACTCACACAAAAATCAATGGAAGTGTGCAATATAATTTAATTGAAAAAAAAAGAATGAATTTGATTGGGGAGTTCACTTTTGAGTGGTAATGAGTGGCAAGTTGCTCCCATATGGTGTAAAAAAAATACATGTGGATGTGTTAAAGACTAAAGTCTATGAAATTGCAGCTAAAGGAGCTGTCAAGCTCATGGCTTATACGACTTTATTGCAGGGACATAAAAAAGCTAGCTAAGGCATGCTGCTACACTGTTCATCATTAAAGGGCTTGAAGTCATCATAACACTGAAAAATAGGATAATGAAGATAGACGAGTATCAGTTGTTGGTTCAGATTGAGTTTGATTTGATACAGGCAAAAAGATAATCCAAGTTCATTACTTGAAGTGGGACTTGAAGTGAATTTTAGTCAAACAGTAGCAGAAGAATATAAAAAGAAGGATAAAGCTAATATTTTTAAAAAAGTGTTTGTATGTTTTAAAAACAGGTTCAGTTTTCGAACAGTGAAGCTTAGTTGCGGTCTTCCAACAAGAAGTTCAAACTTACAGGTCACAGATTCAAAACACACCTTGCTGCACATGGACTGGTAGAAAACTACCTGGCTCTTTAAACAACGTGCCAGAACAATTTTTGAAGTACACTGTTCATGCAAAACTTGTATGGCCTACTTTTCAACTGTGTCAGTCCACATGGTGTGAAAGAAATAGTGTGAAGAAAATGTTCATGCTATAATAAGAAAAAATTAAGAGGTGTGGGATTTTAAAGCAAAATAGAAGTTAATATATATGCTAGGCATATTCAATTCCTTCTTGTTTAGCTCTGTCTGTGCTTTGCTTTCTGCCTTTCCCCAGACACTGCATTCACATGCGTGTTGGTGCCATAAACTGATGGGCTCGGCCTTACCAGCAGCAGTATTGGACATAGGGGAAACTTCTAGCACCTTCTCACATAATTCACTCCTGTAGATCTCTACCACTACCAAAACCTGGTCATGCAAGCCCAGTACAGTTTTACAGCAATCTAGATCCTAAACTACCGTGTATAGTCTGAGCTTGGAAATCTGCAAAATTCCCTGAATTCTTGTGTTTTCCACTACCATGTTTTTGAAAGTAGTATTTCAGGTTCTCCTTTGAATTCTGCATCACAGTCAAGCAGCTTCAGTTGCTTCAGTTGAAGGCAGGAGCTTTTGTCCATTAAAACATTTTCTATTGTTGTAAAAAAGATGAAAGTCTGGGCTTTGCATTGGTCTGTTAGAGACTGTATTTGTTCCCATCCTCAAAATACTGAATAAATGAAACTAAGACTATAAAATCCTCATACTTTCAGTCTGTGTCAACATGAGCAAATGCTATTCATATACTGAAAACATTTTACTCTGGCATCACAGAGTAATAACAATTTCTCCTTTTTTTCTTTTCTGTGAAAAATGGATAGCAATGCACTTGTGTAATGTACATTTTACTTTTTAGTTTGTGCATGCATCATGAGACTATAGAGTGAACATCAAATATAGGGACATTGATCTGGCCACAGGGTTTAAAAGCTTCTGGACAAAATGAGAACTATGTAATAACTGAATCATTATTATGAAATACTGGCTTTTAAGAAGTGCTCAGATAATAACTTCACCAAGCATTTTTCAGTGTCAAGATTATTGAAATGGAAGATGATTAAGATGAAAATCTTGCTTCATTTTTAAAAAGCCTAAATTGAATTTGTTGTTAGCCATAAGCATCTGGCCTTGTAGCACAAGAGAGAGAGTTTTATTGTTCCAGCCTGCCTTTCTATTACTGCAGGAACACTAGCTGTAGCATATTATTTTAAGGTACTTTTTGAAAGCAATTGTAATTGTGCATATATATTTTAAAATACAGTTATATTTCTCAGATAAAATTATTCATAATATTTTCATGAATTAAGTTAAAACCAAAATGAAATATAATATAAAACATGAGTTATATGTAAAATCTAGTGCTACTGGAAGACACATAAATGAGCTAACAATACTTTGGTATACCTTTAATTTTTTTGGTCAGGGAAGGAAAACTGCTAGGCAGGTACTTCATTTTTTTTGTAATGTGACTATTAGATATTTATGTGATTTATTGCATACTACAAAAATCCTTTGCTGTATGTAATGTAATATGATGAAACAGAAGTCTAGGTTAGAATCATAGAATATGCTGTGTAGATAAGTGTTAAGTTGACTTTGGATTAAAATTTATGCCTTAATATTAATTCAAATTAAATTATTATGGTAATTAAGATTTCCAGATTTTGCATTTAAATTTATTGTTAAAATAAATTTCACAAGAAAATGAAACAATTTTTGGATTTGTTAACATCATCCAGAGTATGAAAATATCCCCACGGGGCAAGCTACAACCAAATGAGTCCATTACATTCTGAAAAAAAAAAGGGGGGGAAAAAAAAAAAAAGGAAAAAAAAATGGAGGGGAAGATATACAAAACATGAAAAAGCCTGTGGGGAAAAAGGTTTGTATCTCTTAGAAACATTTTTAGTAATGGCTTCTTTAGAGCACTTAACTTGGTATTTGCACTCTAGTTAGAACTGTAATCTATAGACACGAGAGACTTGTACATGTTTTGAGCACCAAATCATATCAATCAAGCAGTTTGCACCTACTTTTAATGCTATGTTTATCTGAGGTTAAAGTTGATGGACTTTGAAGGATATCTCCTTAGTTGCAAGGATTGGATATGGAAATTTGGTTACGAATTAGAGTTTAACGAGGTGGTTGTTGTCAGTGGTGAGAACAGGATTGGTAGTATTGATAGTTGTAGTTGTCCTGATTCTACTGCCATGTTTGCTTAGTTTTCTGCAAAGGGCCCTGCAGAGAACTATGCTGGGTTTTTGTAGCACAAATACAAAAAGAGGGGGAGATGTCGGGGAAGGCAGGCATTCCTGCATGCCCTTGAGATGGAGAAGTGCAGCTGGAAAGTCCCAGAGTTGTGTTGAATAAACAAACTAAGAGGACTAGCCACTGCAAGGACAGGATGTTGGGTAGAGTGGAGAGTGTTGTAGCTATAGCCAATGATAAAAGAGCAAGATAACTTTGAGCCAATGGTGTGGGGACGTGCTGACCTTCTGATGTGTATTTCTGTCTATTCTGTAACACAATAAACGGGATCTTCTCACGACACACAACAAGCGTGTTCAATGTCGGATAGTCCGTCTCAACTGCAACACTGCTGAGTTGGAAGGCACACACAAGTATTGAGTCCAATTCCTGGCCCTGCACAGAACCATCCCCAAGACTCATATCATGTGCCTGAGAGTATTGTCTGAATGCTTCTTGAATTCTGTCAGGTTTGGTGCTGTGACCACTGCCCTGGGGAGCCTGTTCCAGTGCCCAACCACCCTCTGGGTGAAGAATCTTTTTCTAATATTCAACCTAAAACTCCCCTGACACAACTTCAGGCCCTTCCCTCAAGTCCTGTCACTGGTGTTCACAGAGAAGAGATCAGTTCCTGCTCCTCCTCTTCCCCTCATGAGGAAGTTGTAACTGCAATGAAGTCTCCCCTCAAACTCCTCTCCTCCAGGCTGAACCGACCAAGTGCCCTCAGCTACTCCTCATATGGCTTCCCCTCAAGGCTCTTCACCATCTTTGTTGCCCTCCTTTGAACACTCTCTAAGAGCTTAATGTCTTTCTTTTGTGGTGGTGCCCAAAACTGCCACAATATTCAAGGTGAGGCTGCATCAGTGCAGAGCAGAGTGGGACAATCCCCTCCCTCAACCACCTGGTGATGCTTTGGCTGATGCCCCCCAGGACACAGTTGGCCCTTCTGGCTGCCAGGGCACTGCTGACTCATATTCAACTTGCTATTGACCAGGACCCCCATGTCCCTTTCTGTGGCACTGCTTTCCAGCATCTCATTCCCTGGTCTGTACAGCCAGGTTCTACAGAGGCTGACAGAAACTCAGCACGTTCAGCAGTTAGCTGGATACACATAGAGAAAATGGAGTAAATTCTGTTGTATACTTCCACTTCTCCCTAAAAAGCTATACGCACTGTCCTCAAAGAAGAATAAAAAAACCCAGAAACAAATGAAAACTATTTAAAGTTGTGATGATAATTGTTATTTAAAGTTACTGTGATAACCCCCCTAGTTTGATACCTCTAGTTGCAGTGCTTTTATCTTGCCTCTTGGACAGATTTAGTAGCTAACTGGAATAGTAAAGCTTTTTATGTTACTATGATTTTATAACTAATTTTTGATTAGTTATAAAATCATAGTAATAAAAAAAGCTTTACTATTCCAGTTAGCTATTCCAGTTAGATTTTTTAGAATCATAAAATCACAGAATAGCTTGGGTTTGAAGGAAACTTTGAAGATCATCTAGATCCAACTCCACTGCCATGGTCAGGGGCATATTTCATCAGACCAGGTTGTTTGAATCCTCATCTGGTCAAACCTTGAACATTTACGTGGATAGGGCATCCACAGCTTCCCTGGGCAACCTGTTCCATTGTCTCACCACCATCAAATTAAATAGTTTCTTCCTTACATCTAATCTAAACCTGCCCCTTTCAGTTTAAAGACCGGCCCCATTTTTCCCTTTAAGTTTTGTTTCCTTTTTTTTTCTCTCTTTTTTTACTTTTTTTTTTCTCCTTCATTCCTGTAGAAACTCTTTTGAATTGGCAGGAAAAAAAAGGTTATTGAGTGGTAAACATACTATACTATTGTATGAAATATACAATTCATACAGTTATACAATTGTTACAATAAATTATACAACTTGTCTCCTTTTAACTGTAAACTCAGAGGTTTTGTTTGTTTTTCTGGAGCAATTGGATCTATGTGATAAATCTTTTTTCAATGGGAGAGATATATCATAAAATAAAATTGGCTGTGTAAAGTAGACACAAAAATTCAAACCCAGTAACCAGACAAATAGTGCAGTTTTCACAAATCTGATTAAAATGGACAACTACTTACCAAAGCTTTATACTGGAGGCACTAGACTCTTCAATTTGTTGCACAGTAAATGGAACTGGGCTTAAGCTGACTGTCTTTTGATGTGTAATGGGTCACTGTTGTTTTTTTGGCAGTTTTGTTGTAATTTGCTGTGATGAAATGAAGTCTTCCATAATTTGTTAGCCTCAGCACAATGTCAGTGCTTATATTTTCTTTGCCAAAAACAGATAAATAGACAGAACTGGCAACTGTAAAGAAAAAAAGACAAACACCCAAACGAACTGTTACATAGTCCCAAGCAAGAAGAACCCTACAAACCTAAAAGGTAAGAAACTAGAATCTAAGTAGTAAGGAGTTGATCAGTTCTGCAAAACTCTTAATTACTTTGGGATAAACTATATTATTTGCAAACAAACATGCAAATTTAAAAGGAGAGACTGTGCGTGTAGTGAAAGGAAAACTGTAAGAACTCTCAGGAGCAGACTAATTATAGCACTTTGTTATGTGAGAAGCGGCATGTTCCCCTTTCAAAGAATATTTGAGTATTTACACAAAGTAGAACATCTCAGATGAGAGGAACTGAGAACTATTCAGTGAGGGTTCTCAAGTTCAAAGGCAAAGATTTAACGCCTTAATGTGATTTTAAAAGATAAATATTAAAAAGATTCATACATCTTAGGTAAATACCCTTCCTACAGACCATTGGCTATTCTGAAATAGGTGGACTTCACTAGGTGGACTTCACATCTCTGCTGAAATTCTTATCTCTCTATATATGTGTCCACTGAAGTGTTATTTAAAAAATCAATTTTTTTCTTAAATTATAATGGTATTAAACATAAACACAGCTGTTTTGTCTGAAAATTTCCAAGAGGACAAGTTAATTTATTCATCATATGCAATCATATGTATTAAAACATTCTTCATTACTTGGTGTTTATGAAAAGTACAAATTTATCACTGGAACTTAACATATCTTTATGCTCATTCTTCTCCATTTTTTGTGTCATCTACAACTTTAGAAAGATATGGATCATGTGAATCAATATAGTTTGACATTTGTTTTTCTCCTAAAGAGCTTGACATCATTGTCGGGTTTTAGATATTCTAAATTTCATTATACCTTACTATTATAGTATATATTGTTATTCTTTATTCAAGTGTTGTGCGAAAGCTACAGCCATTTGCCAATAATTTACTGTGGTGGGAGGACTTAAGCTATTGCTATGAATTTAGCATGCAGTATGCCTGGTGGTAAATTTTGAATGTGGTAATATATCCAGAGGAATTTATAGTTTCAAATTTTTTTTGTTTGTTTTGTTTTAAATTATGGTATATACTGTGCTATGTTAACTAAAGCATCTTGTAAAAGTTTTGTAACATATAACTAACAATAACAATAACACAGATTCCAAAGCACATAGTTCATCAAACTTCTTGGGAACAACTTAGCTAAAATGCTTCTAGCCTGCATTTAACTCCCCTTTTTTTTTTTTCAAAAGGCACATAAATGTAGTACCTTCAAGATATTTCTGTTTATTAACAATTTGTGGCTTTCAAAAATAGTAACTAACTTAGGCACACTCAGCTACTTTTACAAGTGCTAGAAGTGCTCCTTCAGGAGCCTTGAGGCATTAACATAAGCTGAATATAAGTGAATGTACTGACTTCTATTGTTTATAAGGAATCAAAAAACTTTTAATGAGAAGTTAAAATTAGTACACTCTTAAATGAAGGGTTAGATATAAATTTAAATTTCTAGGGCAATCAAGAGGAAGTCTTGATCTGATTGAGTCTTGCTTTGAAAGTGTAAGATTTCTGTAAAATGTTAGACTTTTGAAAGGCATTGGACAATATGATTTTTTCTAGCCTTCATTCTTTTTGGATAGGGAGAGGAAGAAGAGGATTGCTTATGTTATCTTTATGCATCTATTAAATTGTTATTCTACTTTTTCCATAAAAAATATTTCAGAGGTTAAAATTATCAATAAGTTATTCAACTAATTTAGTTCAATAATTTACTTTTTCATATAATTATGCAGCACCATATAATTCAAACATGCCTATGGCAATATTACCCAAAAATGTTTGCTGTACAAACTGACTTTTTTTCAGATTTGTTTGACAGATTTGAGAAAATGGTTAATTTCTGTCTACTGGTTTTTGCAAATTAAGGGGCTGTGCTTAAGTTCTGTTGAAAAAAAAAAAGGGCTTTGTTCTGGAAAAATATGTGAAGTGTCAGAGTTAACACAATGTAAACAGGTGCTCTGTTTATTCTGTACAGTGGTCATTTGCTTCTAATCCACCAAAGAACTGGAATAAAAATAAGGCAGTTTACTTTGTTACTGTGCAGTTTATAACTGCACTGTGAGTGACAGAGTGCCTGTCTCAGGGTAGCCTTGTCAGTGCAAACTCTGTGTGTCACCCATTCTAACAAAGACTCTGCTCATTCACAAAAGCCTGTCATAATGGCTGTGTTTTATATATTGTGGAATAGCCCTACAGCATGTTCTTTTTATTAGTGACATCCTACACTAGATCTTGTACTTAAGAGAAAGCTGCAACTTTAAGTCAGGTATGTAAGCAGATATGGATGTGTGTTTGGTCTTCCTAGTGTTTAATATACCTGGAACTATGACTTGAAAAACTGCTTCGACAAGAGATCTCCAAGGAATACATCAGCGCTGCTGGCAGTCGTGGACTTCCTTTCTGAGTCAGCAGTGTTCAATTGCCTTGGCATGCTTCTACATAGGTCTTTGTCATAAGATAGTTTGATCAGAGGTGCATTCTGATGTTTTAGGCAATCAGCAAAATGAATTTTAACTTGTTTGAAATAATGCTGAAAACTCTTTCTTCCAGCTGTGCTTGGGATCAGGAAAGGAAGCATGTCAGCCAAGCTGTTGAGAAATTATTTGTTTGTATTAGGATTTTATAGTGTTCTTTTGCAGTATCATCACCTCAGTATAAATATTTCTCCTCTGCATATTTGGTGTAAGCATTTTTTAAGTGTCATTGCCATTTTTTGTGTCATCTTACTACTTTTAATTATTTTCTTGGTTTTTTTCTGTTTTTTCCTGTACGTGGTCAGCTGGCTCAGGGAAAGGGAGAGGTCATTTGCAGAACCTGGGGGTTGATGTGATTTTGGTTTCATACAAAACCACAATAGCTGATGTTCCTTCTCTTTCACCCTTTCTCTTACTAGATGAGTGTCTTTAGGGGAGGCTGAGCATCAGGGAAGTGGGTCCGGTGATATAGCACAGTGGAGGAAAGCAGCTGGGCCTAAAGATGGGAGAGAGAAACTTCTCATTCCAGACTAAAGACTTAAACTCTTGTTACATATGTCACATGTGTTAAAAAGGTAATTTCTCTACATCTGTTTTTCAAACTTTCTGTTCAAGAACAGATTCTAGAAAGGTGATCTGTTTTAGAATAAAATGTTTTTTGAATAAAGCAACATAGGACTGAATCTCTGTAGGAGATCAGTAGCAAGTAGAGTTTCGGGAGGGAGGGAAGGAAAGTGCATTAAAAGAAACAAGAAAAGGGTTTATGCTTCAATGACATAATTTACCTGACCAGAATCTCAGCCAGATTCTGCACTACTTATTCAGTGGAAACCCCCTTGTCTTTCACAGTTTGCTCCTAGATATTTTGTAGTTCATGCAAGATATAATATTTTTCTTGCAATACTTTTTAAAAAGAATCCCTAAAACCCATTATGTACTTTCAACTTCTGTCCATTCTATAATATTTTTAAAATGTGAATTAAACCTGCATATTAACATAAAGAGATGGAGTTGCAGCAATACCTCTCATAAATCTCTTTGACCATGACAGTTATGTGATTGCCTGGTGCTTTTTCCAATTGTGTTTTTTTTTCAGAATAAATGCCTTGTAGTAGCCCTTCAGAAAGAGAATAAAGCCAGGCTGAAGCAAGTAGAAAAGGGGAAAAATTGTGTATCAACTAACATTTATGAGATACAATATTAGCTGAAATTATATGTTCCTCATTCTCCACCCTCTGTTTTTTATGCCTGTGAATAAGACCACTCCAAAATGACACATGGTAGCCTTTCAGTGTTAGACCTTCATGAGGGACCATATAAAGCAGGTGGGAAGACAGGCCATTTCTTAGGTCTCTACCCTCCATAAGGGTTTCAAAGCCAGATTTAATGGTAATTTTGTAAAAGCAAGAGTACTTCACAAGACTATTAGAGAGAGTTACAGTTGAAGTTGGTTCTGCAAGCCTTTGGCCATGTGATTATATTATTTTATCTTCAAAGCACATTAAAAAAGGCTCATAATAAAGCTTTCAGTTTTAGAATTATAGCCACATAGCAAAACAGGAAAGCTCCTCTGCAGGGAGCAAGTTTGCTGAATAAATCAGTCTTTGCATCCTTACAAACTGCTATTTCCATCCTGCAACTCAAAAATTAGAAAAAGTATTCACCACAAATAAAGGCTTGTTGTATAAAAATAACTTTTTACCTTTGCTTGCTACAGTTTGTTTTCTGTATTGGTCTTTAGTGGTATTTGCAAATACCGCGTGTGAATTTCTCATCATTTGTTACATGATATTGAATCATAATTCCAGATTAACAACATTCACAACATACCATCAGCATTTCCTTGATAAGTGCAATATGGAAGTCACCAGTGCTGGTAACTGATGGTGTCGAAGGCTTCTGTGCCTCTCTGAAGTACCAAGGTCTGAAGAAACTTCTACATAGCAGTGCAGCCTTGCACGAAACTATGAATCAACATTTCACCTCTACTAGCAAATAATTATACTTGTACAGTTTTTATATGATAAAAGGAAAATTTATGCTCATNTACAGTCACTGCTCAAACTTGCTCTTTCTATTGTTTTCTTTTGTACACTAATTAACAGCAGCTTTTTGTATTCACAAATTCTCATATAGAGCTGGGTGATTAAGTAGGTTTAGATTTATTCCTAGTGATAAAAAAGTAAATTTTTCAGTCTTCAAAGCAGATTGGTATGAGAGATATTTTCCTGTGTTTATCAGTCAAAGCTATCAATTTTGGCAAAATGACTGAAGAACAAACAATGGCAGAGAAAAAAGAAAAACATGCTTACAAGGATGACTTTGAAAAAGACTGTGTTTAACTCCATTGCCAATAATTCTCCCCTTTCCTAGGTTGCATGATTTCCTTGCGTTGATTTTGCTCATTGGTGGTCCAGTGTTTAATATCTCTCTTAATTCTCTCAGAAAGCTTTTGATGTAGTTGAGAGTGAGCTGTGCCTAATCACTGAGTAGACAACATGACTTGAGGTACAGTGAAGTCCTGAAAATCCTCCTGCAAATCACTGAAGATATA
>WEIV01004852.1:0-13339 GCA_013390005.1 Calyptomena viridis
TCTACTTTAAGTATTTCCTTCCACGTCTTTAAACTGATTTTTCACTGAATTGACTAATCCACAGACACTGTGTGAATTACTGTCCCTGGTTTAAAGGGAGGCAAAGCAAGTTGCCCATTAGTATACTGTGAGTCAGAGAGAAAATTTCAACTCAGGGTGTTTTGGATCAATTCTAATCCTCTGACTACATCCCTCAGATTTTAGGAACCCAATGCAATTGCTCACTAACAATTGCTGTATCCTAAAATACTGGAGGACAGGCTTAAAGAAATCCCCATAATTTTCCTAACATTTAATTCATTTCTTGCCTTTGGGTATTTGAAAAAGTGAGGACCTAATCTCAGTCAACAGTCAAGACTTTGTCCACACATCAGAAACCTTCTTTCATAAGAATAAAAAAATAAAGAAGGAAACAGGATTTTTGACAGCCAACAAGCTCAGTAGGATTAGCAGTGCTGCATCCTGTATTAAAACCAGTGCAAATCTAAAGTTTAAAATAATGTTTGTGTAATAAACCTTACCTCAGCTTCACTCAAGTTTTGTCAGAGAAAGAGAGTGAAGTGTCAAGGCAACAGAGATTTTAGAGTAGTGAACTATCTTTTTTGGAATATAATATGGAATCACAGACAGTGGAGGAACTGTTATAGTCACTGATAATGAGTATAGAACAAGAAAAAAGGAAATGTAGAAATGCTGTTTTCTATTTTCTGTATGTTTTCCCCAAATGATAACCTGTATGGGATGTCCTGTCACTTGTGCAATGAGATCTCTCAACTTCATTAGCACTGAACGTACCTGTACCACCCTTGTTCTCAAAACTAAACAAGTGTTTTAACCTCCTCTTCCACAAGGATGCAAGTGGTCATGATCACAAAGAGAAGGTTATGAAAACCAGAGGAAGAAGAAGAAAACATAGAAGCCACAAGTTTTTAATGCTGCAGCATAGAAACTGGGGGAAAAGCTCCAAACCAGGCTTTGCTTTTAGACCTGTGGGTCTTCCAGTGTCTCTGGAGATGTCAGCAGTGTCACTTACTTTAAAATCAAAGCATGTATGTCTGTCTGTCCAGATGGCCAAGGCATCTGCATGTGAAACAAAAATAATCAGCCATACAGCTCTTCAGTGTCCAGAGATGAAGGGTTAGTTTGCTTTCCCCCACTCAATCAATCCTTCACCATCTGCTGAGCCTGCTGGCAACTGCCAAGGGAGCTGAGGGTTTAAGGGACACAACTTTTGCACCTGGGTATCAGGACTGGGCCTCTGAATTACCACCACCAAACAGGTTTTTAAGTTTGTTCTCAAAGGAGCTTCCTCAGAGCTACACAGAAATGAAGGAGAAAACAGGACAGTTCAGAGGTCTGGAGAGGGAGACAGTGGACAAACCATGATCCTTTGGAAAGGAAGAAAGAGACTCGGGGATTCTCCATCAGCAGCCAGGACAGGTGAGTACAGCACCCTGCAGATGTTTGGAGCACACTAGGATTTTTCAGGAAAGGCAATAAATGCAAAGCCCTGAAGGACTGTAGAAGAGAGGCTCGTGTTAAAAGATGAGAGGAGCCCTCAATTCCCAGGATCCTGCCAGAGTCCATCAGGCAGCAATGAGCAGATGGTTATCTTTCATGGATTGCCTCAAAGAGGGGCCAGAGGCTTTCCCCAGTTGTGGACCCTCAAAGTGATGCATGACAAAGTATTAACTTTATTAGCTGGTAAAGATGACACCACATCTTAAAATAAGTCTCATCCTCAAAAGGTAATCACCAGGTCCAGAAGAATATTTTTAAAGTACACTATCTTTGGAGGAAGGTCACAAATACTCAGAGAAATGTGTGTGGACAAAATGAGGACCAAAGCCATTTACAGCAGATAAGTAAGCTATGCACACTGATATAAAAATAAGTTTTAATAGCAAGAGTAATTCTCATGTCATGAAAGGTTCAGAAGGGCAACAGTCCCTCAATCTCATGGCATATGGAACCACAGTCATGAACATTATTAAGATGATAAAGGCACTGACCTTTGGCTAATAACATNCAGCTTCCTCAGACCAAACCACAGCTCTCCCAGGCCCACAGACAACTCTCCAGGCTGAGTTTACCAAAGGATCTCCTACCCTTGGAAGCAAGACAGGCTTTTAAATGTGCATACTGATTTTAGGAAAAGTTACACGAAAAGAGGTACAGTGATTTCACTGTTTTGAAATATTTTGCCTGTTTTATCCACCAGAATAAAACCAGGTCACAGTAGGAAGGAAGATCACTGATTCTGAGCTCAGATATAAAAATTAGTGTGTTATAATTTGGACATCAAAAGAGACAAAAACTCGGCAATGATACAAAAGGCCCTTGTGCTCATGGAAAGGCTAAAATCCAACTGCTCTGCAGCCAGAGCATCTCCCACCCTGGAGATGCTGACAAGGCTGCATGAGAGGTTTCCCATGAAAATAAGGATATTGAGAGGCTAAAATTTAATAGAGAAAAACAATTCCGTTCAGATCTGCTAGGCTTCAAGCAAGCCAAGGGTACATTAAACCTTTGCTGTAATGTAAAATTAATTTATTTAGGGAAGAATTTATGTACTGCTTAAAGTACTGAAACCACTGACTCCGTAGATAGTATTTCAGAAGCCACCAGAAAGCAACTTAGGAGATGTTTTGCTCCCTCACCTCAAATTAAAACACAAAAAAAAATGAAAAGCAAAGCAGCAGGCTACTCACCTCAATTTTCACAGCTTTCTACACCAGCCTGGAGAACTTGAAGTATAAGAGGAATTATAGAGCAACACAGGCACACGTACAATGATTTATTGCATGTCTGTCCTGCCCAGTGGTGCAGAGAACCAAGAGAGATGCTGGGTTATACACTGCACTACTTAAATTCTCCCATCCAGTAAACACAGTAAATATGAGTACAGCCTGTTCCCATTTAATGGAAGGAGCCTTTGCTATTTGGGCATGATGTGCTTACATCAAATCTGGTGGAAATTTTTGTTAAGGCTTCTAAAAAAAAAAAACAAAAAAAACAGGGACTGTTCTCTCATGAAAGGAGATGAGAGACCTTTCTACTGCAAAGCAAAATCCTTCAGGAAAATGCTTTTGAAAAGCCACCATGATACTACAGCTTGAGTCTGAACATCCCTGCCCACATGGGTTTGAGGCACCACTTCCACTGAAAGGGCTCAGAGGAGAAGGAAAACTTCCATTTGGACAGTGCTGAAATCTAGGAAAATTTATATCTGGACAAAAGAAAGCTAGGCAGCTTTATACCAAGTGGTTTGGAGTTTAATGGGAATCTTCACTCATGAGCTCAAAGTTAAACAAGTGATCAAATTCAAGCACATGCTTGAGGTTCCCTAAAACCCTTGAGGAATAACTGTGACATGTTTTACACTGTTGGAGAAGTGCTTCTTCCAGGACCAAGCCGCCTGGTGTCTCCAGCAATAACACCCCCATACTGTACATAACAAGTGCCTTTGAAATGAACCTTTTGCTGGTAAAATTGCTCCTCTCCCCAGGCACTCCCTTAAACCATTCTGTTCTGTGTTTCAGCCAAAGATTTCTAAGAAAAGCCTCTTCACTGCTGTTTTATACAGATACCTCAGCTTCTTCCCCTAAGGGGGTTCAACACACAGAACTTCCTTCTTATGTGGCCTCTTCAGACGTTTCAGAGGAAAATAAAAAGACACAAAGCACTTTCTCATTCTCTGAAAAGGATGAAGCCACGCTGCCCACAGCTCCCTCCCCAGTGCCTGTCTCAAAGACAAAACCTCCAACTTTTACATCAAACCGAAGAGAAATGACATTTGATATCCTGCTCTAGAAAACCAGCAGGAATCTTTCCACCAATTTCAGGAACAACTGAAGCAAATTGCTACCAGCTCCAAACTCTACCCTGAGCAGGCTTCTTGCTTTTGTTGTTGCTTTTTGGTTTTTGTTTTTTGTTTTTTTTTTTCAAATTTGAGCTGAAACTAGTATTGTCAAAAAAAAGCACAGCTAACTTTTCCTCTTGTACTGCTTGCACAAGTAACACAGTAAAGGCACTTGTTTGTCATGCCCTTCTCCAGCTCCCCTGGACCTTGGGCTCCAGGCAAGTGTTTCCAGCTTAGCTCCTTGCTCCAGGTAAGTAAAGGGAGATCAGAGACCTGACTTACACCAGCTATTGCACCTGATCTAAGAGCAAACCTTACTTTGCTGCTTATCGATGAAGTAGAAAATTAGAGCAGGGCTGGATGGCAATTAGGAGATGTAGTTTCTCAAGCAGTTTCCTGGGCTGGTGAACTTCCCCTTGCATGAAAACCTAATGGCTTTATCATTTCCTTTTGACATTAAGATATAGCCAAAATCACTGTCAAGTAACAAAGCAGAACCCAGTGTTCTGCTCTAATGAAATAAAAATAAGCAATTTAACTTCTGAAATCAAAAAGCAAATTCATCGCCCTGGCCAAGTCCTTCACATCTCCCAGGAGGCCCCAGAGACACTCCTTAGTTAAGGATTTATCCTCTGTTAAATCTGGTGGGCTCCTCCTCCTTAATCAGATCACTCTCCCCTTGCTCCACTGCTCATGGACATGTTCTGCACAGCTGATACTCTGCTGCCATCCACCAGCTCTTCATTCAAAGCAGCTGGGCCAAATAGGAAGACAAAGTTTTTAACAAATTAAGTAAAACAATATTCAAAGCAGCTACAGGTCAGGAAAAGGTATAGAAAAATGAAGCCACCCAAGAAAAATGTTTATTTGTTTATGCCAACATTTAACATTTAGGTTAAACACACAAAAATGACATATTTGTGTCAGAAAAAGGAATTTGATTGTTATTATTGGAAAACACACAACATATATAGTTGTAACAGTTCAAGTGCCTGAATCCTTAAGGAACACAACTGCAGATGGCTGGGGAAGAAACGGGGGAGTTGTGCTTTTGCTTTGGTTTGGAGGTTTGCTTTTTTCCTCATTTTANGTTTTTTTTTTTTGGTTTTTTTTTTTTTTTTTTTTTTTTCAAATTTGAGCTGAAACTAGTATTGTCAAAAAAAAGCACAGCTAACTTTTCCTCTTGTACTGCTTGCACAAGTAACACAGTAAAGGCACTTGTTTGTCATGCCCTTCTCCAGCTCCCCTGGACCTTGGGCTCCAGGCAAGTGTTTCCAGCTTAGCTCCTTGCTCCAGGTAAGTAAAGGGAGATCAGAGACCTGACTTACACCAGCTATTGCACCTGATCTAAGAGCAAACCTTACTTTGCTGCTTATCAATGAAGTAGAAAATTAGAGCAGGGCTGGATGGCAATTAGGAGATGTAGTTTCTCAAGCAGTTTCCTGGGCTGGTGAACTTCCCCTTGCATGAAACCCTAATGGCTTTATCATTTCCTTTTGACATTAAGATATAGCCAAAATCACTGTCAAGTAACAAAGCAGAACCCAGTGTTCTGCTCTAATGAAATAAAAATAAGCAATTTAACTTCTGAAATCAAAAAGCAAATTCATCGCCCTGGCCAAGTCCTTCACATCTCCCAGGAGGCCCCAGAGACACTCCTTAGTTAAGGATTTATCCTCTGTTAAATCTGGTGGGCTCCTCCTCCTTAATCAGATCACTCTCCCCTTGCTCCACTGCTCATGGACATGTTCTGCACAGCTGATACTCTGCTGCCATCCACCAGCTCTTCATTCAAAGCAGCTGGGCCAAATAGGAAGACAAAGTTTTTAACAAATTAAGTAAAACAATATTCAAAGCAGCTACAGGTCAGGAAAAGGTATAGAAAAATGAAGCCACCCAAGAAAAATGTTTATTTGTTTATGCCAACATTTAACATTTAGGTTAAACACACAAAAATGACATATTTGTGTCAGAAAAAGGAATTTGATTGTTATTATTGGAAAACACACAACATATATAGTTGTAACAGTTCAAGTGCCTGAATCCTTAAGGAACACAACTGCAGATGGCTGGGGAAGAAACGGGGGAGTTGTGCTTTTGCTTTGGTTTGGAGGTTTGCTTTTTTCCTCATTTTAAGCCAAAGCAGGTTTTTCTAGCATTGCTTCAAGCCTGCTTCAGAAAGCAGAGTTCTCCTGTAAACTTAATATTAGATGTGTATTTTGCTAGACGAGGAAAATTAAATTTTATTTAAAGTGTGGGACAATGAAATAACACTTCAGATTCATTTCCTTTTAAAACTGCTCCTGGTTGGATTTCAAACACTGGGAGAATATAGGCACAGAAGATTTCAGTTACAAAACCCCAACATTTTAATTAACTGCTTTACTGAAGACAGGGAATTCAACAAAAATTCCCATCAGTATTCAGAAGCCTATTAAAAACAATCTACGTTTTTTTCCTAAACTGATTAGTATCTGTTTCATGATGATATGTAAGCACAGAAATATTACATCTAGATTGTTCCCACACTAAATTTGAAATTATTTCTTTGGTTTACTCTCTCAAAGTTATATTGGAGCATTCCTTCCCAAGGAAACAACACAATCCTTTGGTTTGCAGCTGGAATTGGCATGATCAGTAACCACAGCCCACCTGAGGAGGAGTGGCTGTTTATTCCCTACAACCTGATCACTTCCAGGGAGTACCCACACACTTGGGCTTAGTGTTCCCATAGGAATAGTCCATCCATGAGCTGTTTCCACAAGTAGGTCAAACAGAGGGTCAATGATTTGAAGAGGAGAGGAAGCAAGTCATTAACTCAAGTTTGCATTACTCTCCCTACTTCTCCTTTATAAGCACACAGCAAAACACAAAATTAACATAAGTAATTCTAAGTAATCCTGCAGCAGGATTTTCCCATTCCACATGTGGCCCCGTGTCTACTCACCTGCAGGGGTGAAATGTTACTCACCTGTATCATGTACAGCTGAGCGATCCGATATTCTTCCACGCTCATTGGAAGAGGAATACGATATTCCTTTATGAGCATTTTGGATACAAAAATCTCTTGTCAGCTCAGAAACACAATCCAGAAGCTTTTAGTAAAGGCTCCGTAAATAATGGCAAGGAAGTGCATTGAGGATCCCTGAAACAGAGAGAGAGAGAAAGAGGATAAAAAGAGATAAGTGGTTATTTTCCATTCTTATTGCAGAACATCCTCTTAAAAAAAAAAACCCAAGAGACAAATATTAATTTTTGTAAGAGCTATGAGCTTAATAGCAGGGAGAAGAATCCCTGGAGTGCTACCAGACCCTTGGCATCAAATTGAACAGAATCTTTAAGAATTTTGATTTGCTTCAGGGGATACCATCAAAGCTATTACCCCCCTGACCTTTACCACTGTATCAATCAGACTTTCATATGCAGCAGCATCTCCATGGAAGAGATGTGACAAAAGCTTCAAATGAATAGCCAGATTTTCTGCTGCCAGACAGTAAAGTCTCTCTCCAGTGTCGGCAACACACTGGAGATGCATCCACTCAAAGGCATCAGGTTTTACCCTCTAGATTCATTTAGCAGCAAAAAAAATGCAATAATTAGTCTTCCCTAGCCCTCCATCACACCACAACAAAGAAAGTCATTTGGATTTTAACAATAAAGACAGCAGAAATATACTTTTCTTCCGTGCTTTATTCTGAATTACTGTCTTGGTAGGACCTCTTCTTTTGCACCTCCAAACACAGGTAAGATCCTCTTGCCACCGGTGTCAATGCCAGGCTCATTTTTACACTCCCATAGCATGAGAATACAGTAAAAAATCAAACTGCAACACAAAATAATCCCATCACACCCCACCTCAAGGAAATTTAACAGAATTATTGCTGAAGAATTCAGGGAATACAGCATTTACTACACCACAGGTCAAAGCAGGAACTTTTTCAAATATTTCCAAGACTCTCTGTGGGCTGCTGATAAAGACAGTAACATCATGTAAGGAAGTGGGGGGGAATAAAAGGATGACTGGTCAGGAAAAGAGGACACAAGAAGCAAAACGTCTTATCAGGACACGTCAGCCTTGGCAGGATCTGGTGATCCCTCTTCCCAGCACACAAAGCATTTGCCTGGTTCCTCTTGGTTCCTTCTTGTCACCAAAATCCACCTTTCTGCTGTGCCTGCTTACCAAAATTCTTCAGACAGAGCTGCTGGAGCAAAACCAGCTCCAAACCCTAAAACTGGTGAAAAAAACCCAAAAGAATAAAACCAACCAATTTATTCAGTGGATTAAGCAGTGATGTGGGAACCAGGAAACCACCCCACTATCAACAGCCCTCGGTGCCAGTCAGTGTTTGCACAACACTTCACACCAACCTTTTACGAGGTTTAGAGAGGTTAAAACACAAGCCCGAGGTCACAGAACAACTGGGGACAAATCTCAGTGTTTATAACCCACATTTACTGCAACATCTTCGTGTTGGAAACATATGGGGACACTGCCCAGAGCATCCCAGCTAAGGCTTTCCTGACCCAGGCCTGTGCCATGGTGCTCCCAGCTTGCTTCCCTTTGATTGCCACATTTCTAATTTGGCACTAAAGAAAATCCATCCCAAACTGACTCTTCTGGAATCACGATCCGTCTGTTGCTGCGTCATCTAAACAATTTATTTTCAAATTCAATTCTCTGTTGCATTTTATTGCTGTCAGAGTAATCTGTGCACATGGAGCACGGGGGAACAAAAAAGTCTTTGCCATGGCAAACCCCGAAGAGAATAATTCTGGGAAAACAGTGCTTCCCAACATTGCTGTGCCTATGTGCAGAAGTGTGTGCATCCACACACGTGCTGGATTTCCTCCCTCAAACTAATCCTCCAGAACAGGTGGAGATAATCTCATTAAGTGGGTTTTAATTAGTGTCATGGCAAAGAACAACAGTTACTGCCAGAGGATGGATCTCAAGCATCAGGTCTGCAACGGTACAACAACGGAATCCAAACTTTTGGAGCAAATGGCACTGGGAGACTCAACTACAAGTCTTGAGTAGTTTGTTATGCTTTAGAGATCTTTGAAAATCAGATTTAAAAGCTTCTTTCCCAATTCCCCAAATGTCCTGAAAGTGGTTCTGCTCCACAATCAGGATATCAGTCACATCTGCCTCTGTTGCTTGCAAAAAACAGGATCTTTCTATTGATTGGAAGAGATGAATAAAACAAAAAATAGAACCTAAAAAGCAATAAAATGGCAGGAAACCAGTACTCAGATGGAAAAAATGTATTTATAATGAAGTGCCAGTCAGGTAATAACTCAGATGGCTGAGACACAAGAGGGTTTATTTTATTACAGACTTAAAGTCCCAACATTTTGGCCCCAAGCAGGCACAGCAGCATCCTCTCAGTGCCCGGTCACAACTGTGATTCCTGCTCCAGCTTCCTGCTCAACTTTTACAGGAGCTGAGGATTCACTGGGACGTTCTCCTGCAGATTCTTCCCTGTGGTCAATGATTAAAAGCAGTTTAAGTTTGCTGCAGCATTCTGAGCAGCAGCAGGTCCTGATGATGTGCTCACTGTGTTCCCAAAAACCTTCTCTGGCAGCCACCCACTCCAGCCACTGCAGCCAGTCCCCAAAACTTGAGTAGAAAACAACCCTGGAAACACACTGAGCAAGGATGAAATCCCAACCTAAAACCAAGGGGGCCAGCAGGGAAAGGCATCTGGAACCAGCAGCCCGACCCTGAAGGAGGCACCTTTTTTGGTTCTCAGCTAGACTGGTAAAAAAAAATTATCAAGGTAAATTTGCAGTTTGGGATGTCTCTAAGCTGAAAATAACCTGCCCTAACCCTTCCAAGTGCAGTGCAGGCACTTGGAAGTGGCAAACCATGAAAGACAAACACGTGTTTTCCCCAGATTCAGATCTGGGGGAACACCATTCCAGGTGGGACAGAGGTGACAAAATCACCCTTTCAGACAACTCACTGAGGACAGCAGCCTCCTTCCAAAGTTTTGGGACTTCAGACAGAATCGAAGCTCACCAAGACCAAACAAAACACAGAAGTTTGTCTGCAGACATGACAGAGAGAAGAGAAAGCCCCTCTGGAAGCAGGGGAGCCACCACACAGCTTTGGAAATGGGTATCAAAACACCAGCTGTGCCCCTGGCACTTACCCACAACCAGGACACTGCTGCAAGCAGCCAGAGGTGTTCGAGATGCTCCACGTGGTGGGATTACCAAGTAGCCAGTGTTTCACCACTGGATTTTGGCTGCCCAGCTGCTGAGCACTAAGCTAGACTTCCCATGGGTTTGCCAAACATCTGGGAGCAGTGGCATCCAGAGGCTGTTTGCAAACCTCAGCGTGCAGCCACTTCCCAGCAAGAGGAAAACAGCGGTGACGCAGGACATTTCCAGACTGGCTGCTATTCTTGCTATAGCCAAGTGGCACATTTGTACAGCNCCCCTGGCACTTACCCACAACCAGGACACTGCTGCAAGCAGCCAGAGGTGTTCGAGATGCTCCACGTGGTGGGATTACCAAGTAGCCAGTGTTTCACCACTGGATTTTGGCTGCCCAGCTGCTGAGCACTAAGCTAGACTTCCCATGGGTTTGCCAAACATCTGGGAGCAGTGGCATCCAGAGGCTGTTTGCAAACCTCAGCGTGCAGCCACTTCCCAGCAAGAGGAAAACAGCGGTGACGCAGGACATTTCCAGACTGGCTGCTATTCTTGCTATAGCCAAGTGGCACATTTGTACAGCCCGTTATTCAATTTATACCCAGAGCTGTAGTAACTGTGAGAGCCAGGCGCATAATTTTATACCTCAATTATTTTAAAATCAGGTTCTCAAAACATCATAATTATGCTGCAGAGTCAATATCCTGCTGTGATGAGTCAGGTCCACCCTGCGCCATTGCTCCGGGCTGTCTGAAGGCTCACGCACAGCCTGCTGCATTTACTTCCAGTTTTAACAGTTTCCCTCACAACAACAAACTTCCTAAAAAAATGCCCTTGCTTTAAAAGCAGGGGAGGACTACGGGGACCTGCAGAAGCTGAACAGATGAAGAGACCCAGCAGAATCCCTCCATTTAGCCCATGAACTTGGTGTTCACTTCAGGAGCACCAGGGCAGCCTCCCTCGTATTAAAGGAGGGAGCAGAGGACTGATGACAACTGACAGCTTGTAATTAAGGGGTAAGAATCAGCGTGTGAAAGATGGTTAAACTGTGCTCCCGGAGTGCTGGAGGCCAAACCCCAGCCAGGCTTCCCAGGCTGGCCCTGAGGGGATGGAAACTAACTATGACAGCAGAAATCCCAGCTCCTTGATGTCTAGGGGAAGAAAACCACTCATACTGTGGGTTCAGGCTACAAAAAGGCTGCTACAGCTCTCCCAGCTGTCACCTCAATGACTAATTTTCGACCAGCTCACGTTTTCCTTGCTCAGGTTGCTGAGCACAAGTTTTTCAGGGCTGCAGAGAGGAGCAGAAGCCACTCCTTTCCATGGCTGCTGTAGCCCATTTTGAACAGAGAAGAAAAAGGCTGAGACACAGAGAGCAACTCTAATGAGCTTTTTCCAGCCTCATGCAGGAGGATCATTTTACACTATCATAAAGTTAAAAGAAAAATCCTTCACAGAGGGTCACACAGCCAGGGGCAGAGGCAGGTACCAGCCTCAGGTCCCAGGTTCTGACCACACACTACCTGCAGAAGTTGAGAAAAATCTCCCCTATGAAAGAACAAACTCATGAGCTAAGGATCAATACCCTTGACTCAGCTATTGAACAATTTTCCTTGTAATACTGTCCATAACTGAGAAATGAAAATTAAAACAAAAAAAAAAACAACCATGAGAAAACCCAGCCAAACAAGCAATGGTAAAAGGATGACTAAAGACATTACCTGGAGACTTCACCTACCTCCCTAAAGACATTCCTTAGGCTCTCTACATCACCTTTATCCCCCACCAAGAAGATGCCTCCTTGAAGAAAGAGATATCAAAGACATTGGTGTGTCAAACCCTTGGGCTTTGGGAAGTAACACCAAACTTAGCAGCCAGCCATCTTCCCTTTCCTGGAGAGTTCCCCGGAGGAGAATACAGTGCTCTCCCACGACTGGAAGCGCTGCATCCATACTGTGCTTGGATTTATTTATGCCTTTAGAAGCAGCAGCATAAATGTGAAACAGATTCCCAAGACCTAAATCAGCAGTTTTTAAAGGCAGCCTCAACACTCACACTTTGATTAATGCAGCAGTTTCCCTCCTGGCCCAGAGCAGTCTGGCTCAGCTTTATCTATCCAGAATGGCTCTACTGCAAAGACCATTTCCTTTATCTGTCCCTCTGATCCCATGTGTCCACAGTGTCCCTGCCTCTCAGGAGCTTTCCATCAGTATCTACAGATGGTTGTCAAACCCTGCTCAGCCCTTGCTCTAGCATCTTCTTATCAAAGATGAAAAATAGTGAGTGCTCCTATTTCACCATTCCCTTCTCTCCCCTCTTCTCCCAACCCTGCCAAAGTGATCTCTCCAGTGGGATTGTTTTAAGACATGCTTACACTGAAAGGTTAAAAAACCCCAATATTTCTATTTAGTAGCTTTGTGGCCACCGTTGTTAGCCGTAACACCCATCACTACTCAAAACTGTGTCTCACACTCACGTGCATGTGAGAAGCTGAAGAGACAGAAGGAGCTTTTTAAAATCAGCAGTTTTCAGTTTTCATAGCGTAGGTCGTACCTACTGACTGACAGCTAAGCAGATTTAAAAACTCATCAGGCCTCGGGAGAAGAAAACTAGATCAAAAGTTAAAGCTCCTTAAAAGTGCACAGTTCACACGCTCATGGCTCCAAGGCCACTGTGTCAGTGAGCGACATTGGGTGCAGTCCTACATCTTAATCACAAATCTCATCTGCCACATCTTCTTCACAGAGACATTTTTATGCAGATGCTTACACAGCCGAGTTCCGTGACTGAGCTTAGATCACATCTGACAGTGAATCAGCAGCTAATGAACATGTGCCCACACTGCAAAACCACAACAACCCTCCCAGCACGGAGCGGCTGGAGCTGGGGAGCTCCCCGTGCCTGCTTCCATGGGCTGCCCACTCCCTGCAGCACAGCCAGGGAAAAAGGAAGAGGAAAACACAAGCATATGTGGAAATCAGCTTTCCTCAGGTGTAAAGCTCAGGACAAGCTCCCAGCTCTCAAAGGCACTGCGAGGGGCTGAGGATAAACACTGCTCGGTGAGACAGGGCAAACAAGTCGCATTTACGGCACTTGATCTTTTTTCCATTATTAGATACAATTTGACGTCACTTATAGAATTTAAAAGCTCATTGTAAAGCAGACATTTATTCCAGCTGAAGGATGGAAGCAGTCCAAATGCAATCCAGCACCACTGGAGCTATTAAATCTTGTTATAGTTCACTGGGCAGCCAAACACGGGCTTGAAGCAACATGAGGCAAAGGGGAGGGGGCCAAGTAACACCACAGCAAAGCGTG
>WEIV01004856.1:6103-19600 GCA_013390005.1 Calyptomena viridis
TAACTGAGACTGGAATTGAAATTACAGGAATGATTCTTCTTGAAACAACTTAGGAGCCTTTTTCTGTTCTTTTTAATCAATTATGATTTTTAATTGTTAAAAGGAGGACCTTCTAAATAACCTCTGATGTAGAGTCATGTCTCACTTTTTAGTTACTGAGTCTTAGGCTATTACAGTTATTGAGTAGGATTTTTTAACATATCAAAGAAGAGTTTGTAATGGTCTTGCTATAAAGTTCTAGCAGTGCTCTCTGTTTCTCAGACTTAACTTCTCATGGTTGTTTCACTGGCTACACTATACATGTGTATTTTCTTGACATGTATGACATTAAATGTAGATAGTGTGTATGTAGGGATGCAATTAAATGGTAAAAGCATGTAATATAAATGGATATGATATATCAATGGATAGGCATTTTAGTAGTAAAAAACCCCATAAAAATGAGAAGCTGGAATGAGTTGCATTGAGATTAGCTGGAATTCTGGGTTGTGATGGTGTGATAGTTACAAGAGGGAAGATGTGATAATTGCAGTAGTGAATGTGAAGTTTTGGAATTAGCAGATGCATTGGTTATGGTTTTACTGCAGTTGTTGAGCAGCTCTTTTAATACTTCATGAATAACAATACTTTTATCAGCAAGGAATTATGCAAGTGTGTCATACTTCATTGGAGACATAACAGCTGTTGATAAAACTGATGTTTTTCCAATTTCAAATCTTAGAATGCTTCATTTCAAAGTTGCTTTGTCTACCTTGCACTAGATGGCTTCTGAATGTAGTTGTACATCAGATGCCATTATTGTGTGAGAGGGTAAAATCAAGAGGATAAATAAAAAATAGTTCCTTCTGAACATACACATTTCTCTAGATAGAAAAAAGTGTTGAATAATGTATTAAGGTACATAGCATGTGATGAGAAACAGTTGACTTTGTCAACTGCACATTCTTAATGGATCATCCACCAAAGTACATCTGAATATGAAATTTTATTTTAACTTTGGATTTTGGTTAAATTACATATTGCATTAATTCTAGAAGAGGTAACTTGGCTGTCATTTGTCCTAAGGAGCAATACTATTGTCATCTTTCATCATCACTTAGTAATTATTTCTGTTACACTGGCAGTGAAGTAGGGAAATTTAGAGAGGAGAAAACTATATTCTTCAGTAACCCTTCTTTGTAGGATTCTTGTGGTTTAACTTGGTTTGGGTTTTGGTTTTTTTCAACTGGAGACAGTTATTCTCACCTCTCATTAAGTGGAAGTGTTTATGCTGCATCATCCTCATTTCATGAAGGAAACTTAATCAAAGACTTAAAGGATGTAAATTTGTCCTGTCACAGCTGGATTTGTGATAATTCATCTGTCAATGTGATTTTCATAGTGATTCTCTTGTGGTTAGAGAGCAAATTCTTACAAGTCTCTTGCTGCCAAGGAAGCCATATGAATATTGCATCTCTGGCTCCTGTGGCAAAAATCTCAGGCACTGCTTCAGGTCTGTGTGCTGGTGAAAAGGGGAAACCAAAGCATGTCCTTCTTGAGTTTTATTCAAAAGTCAATGACATGAGACCAGACAGTGTTCTTGAGATACTTTTATTTTTATTTAATGTGTTTGTGAAAAGGTGATCAGAATGTACCTGTTAGATCACTTTTTCTGGGTGACCCCACTAATTATGGCAAACTTGGGACTGACAAGCAGCTAAGTGTTTACTCTGCATTAACTGAGATGTAATAAATGGCACAGACTTAACCTGCAGCTGTGGTGGGGAGTAAATACTGTTAGCTTTTGCATTTTGAAGGCAAAGGAAAAATTTGTCAGAGGATATAAAAGGGAAGAAGTCAGTGTAAGACAGAGTACCCCTTAGGTCTTGAAGTCATGGGTTTTCCCCCTGCAAAGTGACCTCATCTTAGCTTGGTGCACTGCAATGAACAGCTACTGAAAACCATTTTAGGGTGTATTTACAGCATCCTTTGCAGCCTGTTGGAGTAAATAATTTAAATTTTTTTGTTCTTTGTATATAGTTGTCTTTTTCTCTGGAGATGGGCAGTTTGTTTCTCTGTAGCCACACGAATTCTGAAATTAAATAAATCTTTGTTCTTGAAGAAAATTAGGATTTGTTTCATTACATAGTGCAGAAAATACTATCTACCTGAATTACTGTGAAACACAAGGATCTTTTTATCATCTAATCACCTTTGATAAATCAGAATGACTGAGAAAAGTCGTTTCCACTTGCCTGTGAGCTCTCTAAATTTTACTTCAGTTTTTGAAACATCTGCTGTTTGCTTTAAGCATCAGTAAACTGCACTGTATGATGAGTTGTTATAGCTGTGTATACACTTGGCTAAGCAGTTACTACACTATTTCATAAACCTTGTTATTTGCCTTCCCAGACAGATGAAAGACACTGTAGTTGATTTTTGTGTTGAGTTTTTCCTGGTGGAGCAGATTAAAACTGTTCAGATCACTCAAATTACTGTATTGTAGGAGTGGAAATGTCAGTTTAGGCCCTGAATTTTTCTTTTCCAGAATATATTTGATTCCATGTCATTTCCAATAGCTGTGATGTTGTGTCAACAGGGGTTTTTTTCTGAAAAATATTTTCAAGGCCTATGTCTTTAGAGCAGTGCTTAACTGGATTTTTTTTATTGTCTTGTACTTTGCAGATAAGCCAGTTGCTTTTGTTGGTAAAGCACAGAGCTGAACTTTAGGCATAGCCTCAAAACAGCATATCTGTCATCATTTTGTGATGTCTGCATTCTTGTAAGACCTTGTCTTAGGTTAGTGTTCTTGCAGAAGATCTTCAGGATTTGATTGTAAATAAAGATATATATAAATGATCTGAAGAGAAATAAACTTTTAGTGATTAGATTTTCCCAGCAATGTCTGGCAGGCTGGTTACAAACTGCAATAATTTTGGAGTGTTGGAATCAGGAGTGTTTTGTGAGCATGTTTGTCTTGTACTTTGGGCAGAACTAATCCAAAGCAAAAATCCCTGGAATGCATGTGAGCTCAGCATGGCTCTTCCAGCACCCTTTTGCTCTGCAGGATCCCCTCTACTACTTGGGAATGTGAATGCAGCCAAATATGCAGTTTAACACTTCTTCCTGGTCTTTGTTAATATACAGCTTAGCTCTCATTCATCTGTGTTGCTTAAGTGCCAAGTGTGTTTCATTCTTTGGATAAAACAAAATAAACTTCTATTTATTTTAGACTTCTGTTCCTGGAGAGCAGCTGTAGAAGTTTATTGTTGCATTATTGATTTTTTTGCTTGTAGTAATGAATTGTCAAGATTAATAGGAGGGGTTTTTGTGTTTTCTACCTTTGTTTGTAAGTGCACAGTGCAAAGTAGAGTTGATGAGTACCTTCTCCAGGTTTGAAAAGAATGTGTTTCCAATATGTCCATCAGAGAGCAGATGAGCTGCTTCATGTGGAAAGTATTGTGTGCCTATTTAGCTTTTCAGAATGACTTTAGAATTTGAAGTAGGGAAGGGTGATTAGACAATAATGCAAAAAAGTAGTCCAGAAAAGCAGTTTTTCTCTAGTGATTTTCAGCCCAGCTGGATAATTCAGATACTTTTAAGTACATCAGAACTACTGTATCTTTCTGCTGTTTTGCCTTAAGCATACTTCCAAAAGGGGAAGTTACACTGGGGAAAGGAAGACAAGAAGGCAAGTATATTTAGTGTTGCACTACTATTTCTCCTACCCAGTTAAACTTGGTGTTTTACCAAATCTTGCTCCAAGAATGTTATACATTGGAAATTTTGATTTGTGAAGATGTAAAACCATTCCCTGAGAGGACACTTACCTCATGCAATTTTCACTGTGCTGGGGCACACAGTAGGCAGCTGTGCTTTACAAGTGGGGAGGAGGCAGAAAGGCTTGATATTGTGAAGGTGAGAAGGGTAAGACTTCTGACCCTCAGGAAGTGGGTTTGGCTACAAGACTTCATGTCACCAACTTTCATGGAATCATAGGATGGTGTGGGTTGGAAAGGACCTTAAAGATCATCAGGTTCCAACACCCCTGCTGTGGGCAGTGACACTTTCCACTAGACCAGGTTGCTCAGAATCCCATCCAACCTGGCCTTGAGCACTTCAAGAGATGGAGCATTCACAGCTTCTCTGGGCAACCAGTTCCAGTGCCTCACTACCCTGTGAGCAAAGAATTTCTTCCTAATATCTAACTTAAATCTCTCCTCTTTTGGGTAAAAACCATTCCCCCTTGTCCTATTGCTATCTCTCTGTAAAAAGTTGCTCTCTCTGTTTATAAGCCCCCTTTAAGTGCTGGGATGCTGCAGTGAGGTCTTCCCAGAGCCTTCCCTTCTCCAGGCTGAACAACCCAAACTCCCTCAGCCTGTTCTTGTAGGAGAGATGCTCCAGCCCTCTGATCATCTTTGCAGCTTCCTCTGGACTCATTCCATCAGGTCCATGTCTTTCTTGTGTAACTTTATGTTAACAGCCTGTACCTTTCAGAGCTATTGTTTCAGAACAGTAACTTCATACATCATAGTACCATCTGGGCTTTTATGTTTTAGTTTTCTGTCAGAATCCTGTTGACTAAAAGAAGAATTTACTTGGCTCATCAGCGTGTGTCTGGTGTGAAACAACTGGATGTGCATGAATGCAGCATGTGGGGGTGAGAGGAAGGGGCAGTGTGGTGAAGCACCTGATATCATCAGTGCAGAAACATCAGCTTTAAAAACAGTTGGAGGAAGCCTTCTTCTCATGTAACTTCAGAGACTTCACGTGAGGTGAAGGAGTATTACAGTTTTGTTGAGGCTTCCCCTGATGAAGTGCAAAAGGAGCAGCACAGTCCCTCCATGCAGCAGTACCAGCAGCTCTGGTGAGCTGTTATGTGCTTAGCAGTGAAATGACTGCTCTTGTGTGTTGTGTGCAGCACTCCAGAACTGGGGTGTGCAGGACAGTATTGCAGTCATGTCTGATAATTGCTTCAGTACCTAAACTTGCACTGGGTGTCTTCCTCTTGTTGCTTTTCCCCCTGAAACTCCTGTGCTTATGAACCTGATTTCATCATCCTCTTCATAACATCTGTCTTCTTACCTCTGTGTCTTTCTTCTGTTGTCATTGCTTTTCTGCTTTATTCTCAAAGCAATTTCCAAGCCAATCTTTAGCTTTTTCAGTCCTTTCTCTCCTAGATCTCTTAAACTGCTTCAGAACCTCTGCTGTCTTTCCTCTGAAACACACCCTAAAGAAATTTAATGCATCTTTGAACTTAACTCTTTCTAACTGCAGGTATTTCTGCAATTCCTATTGAGGTTATATAAATATTAATAATAGCTCTGATGAAAACTCCTTCTGGCACTGTAAACTGGCTCATTTCCAGCAACTGTTGCATGAAGGGGCTCTGGGTTAGTGATTACTTTTGTAACTGATAACTAATTGGAAAACAGATTTCTTAAATCAGGGGATGAAGGATATGGGTGCACTGACCTCCTTTATTAGTTTTGCTTTTAGCCAGTTAAAATCTCTTGAACTGCAAAGGTGTGCTAGGATTAACACAGTTGGAGTTCTGAAATTTGTTTTCAATGAATTTTGTTAGACAGTTTTTATTTGTTGGCAAAACTTAAAATATTTTGCGGTTTGGAAAGGGCTTTATCTTGAAATATTTATTTTTGTATTTGTGTTTATCTTGGGTTCTTAACTTTGCAGAAAAAAATTAAGAAATTTACTGGTGTGAAGTAAAGCTTTATATGTGTGCTCTTACATCCCAAACTGTGGAATTGCTTGCACTTGCTGCTGAAAATAAAAGAAATGTATTTGGGCATGAAAGTTTTTTTTTGTTAATCTAAATTTAAAAAAAAACGTAGAAAAGAATGTAGCCCTACTCCTGCTGGATTTGGGGAAATAGGGAATCAGAAGCTTTCAGCAGTTTGAAGGACAATTATTTTATTTAGTCTTTCAAATTTACAGAAGTCTTAAAACTGAACTGCCTAACTAACTAGGTCAATCCTCAAGTGCATTTCAGTTTATCTGTCTATCCTTGTGGATTGTAGTTCAGGTTGTACAAAAGGCATTAAATATTTGCAATTAGCTATTGCCTGTCATCTTCAAATTATGGGGAGAAGTATGAGTACTTCAAGATTTTCATCTCAATTGAAACAAGTGAAATCATGTTGCTACATGACGATTATGCAGATGAAACTCCAGGGAACTACGATGAAAACATCAAATTAATTTACTGTTCTTTCTTCCTTGTCAGAATTGGTCTGAAATTTGTTTTCTTTTTCTGGGTAGAGTTTGAGCTGACCTGTTACTTGCATGCTGTATCATTGATGGTTTCATGTGGGCTTCATGCTAGGCTGACATGTTTAACTGAACATTCTTTGTTCCCCTTTTGGCACAAAAGAATTCAGTTGTCTGCTTTGCCCCCACTCCTGGCAAATGGAGATTTAAGGGGGTGTTAAAAGGTGAGTGTGAACAAGGGACTGTGCATAAAAAAGTTAGTATGGTAAGTTTGTCAGGCTTTAACAGCATTGAGACCACAAAATGTTCTCAGTTTTAACTATGCACTGGTTAATCTTCTGTGTTTCTGGGAACATTGTAAAGTGATGTTTGACTTTGTAATAGGCACAGAAAAAGTACGACAAGCTCAGGACTGCAAGGACCTGCACGTTGTAAACCCGGACTGGCTGTGGAGCTGCCTGGAGCGCTGGGACAAGGTCGAGGAACAGCTCTTTCCCTTGAAGGATGACTACATCAAAACACACAGGTAAGTGGTACCTCAGGGGAATAGGGGCCATGAAAATGTTGTGCATACATCATATATATCATAGATGTTATGCAGCTATAAAATTTTGGGTTCTGACAAATTCACAATGGTGTGCAGTGCTTATGGATTTTATGGAAGCACTCCCTGGTTTTGTCCATTTGTATTCTGCTTAAACTGAAGACTCAAGGGATCAGAAGGCAGTTCAGCAAGCAGCACAGTGGGGAGAAACAGTAACAGTGATTTAGCAGTTCCTCTTATTACTTGTTCTCAGTTGGAGAAGTTGACCTTGTCACTTCATCCACACACTAAGACAGGGAATGCCACCAAGGGCCAGGACCATTCATGCTACCAAAAGTGTATGTGCACTTCCACAAAATGAAAAATTGATGAAGTATGGCTTTTTTTTTTCCTGATGCTTGGTAGTGAGGAGAAAGGGAGAAACAGAAAAACACCAGAGAAAATTCTAATAAGAATTGGAAGGCACAAAAATGGAAGCAAAAACTGGAAGAAAGGAAACAGTGAGAGGTGGGTTTGAGATAAGAAAGTGTTGAAAAAGGAAAAGTAAAAAAATAATTGGTGCGCTAACATGACAATAAATAGAAGGAACAGCCAAAAAGTTTATTAACACAGAGGAAGTCAGAGGGTTATGAACAACAGTCCCCTTCAGGAAGGTGGCATGGCTGAAACAACTCATGACAAAATATTGTAGAGCCAGTCTCTGCTTCTTGACTTACCTGTTTGGATGGATCTACATTAGGAGCATCTTGCAAGCCTAACAGAGGACCTTCCCTTCCATGGTTAAGCAGGAAGGGGCATAGTATGTTGGGTTTTCTGTATTAAACTGATACTGATGGGATGGAACAGGCTAGAGATTTACTTTCTGCTTGCAAGGTGCCCTTTGAGGGCAGAACGTGTGTGTGCAAGGCTTCAAAGATGCCAAAACAAGAAACATCTGGAAGTGAGGCCATTTATCAAATGGGAAACTAGATTGAGACACAGGATCCCTGTAAATGAGGAAGGAGATACAGCCTACTTATAGCTTCACTAGAATGCTTAGTTTTTAAAAAGTAGTGTCAGATGGCTTTAATTAAACTCCAGAATATTTGTTGGGATGCTTAGTTTTTCTCAGAGGTCTTGACACTGCAAAGTTCTCAGTAGAAGTCTGGACATTTTTTGACTAGATGGATGTTAGTCTTCCTACCTATATTAATTTAATCTTAATTTACTCTTCCATTTTATTGAAACATAATAAATTTTCCTACTTCTTTGTTTCAAATACATTACAGCTTAACTTCATACTTCCTGCATCTCCAAACTTCTGCCAGTAAGACATGTATCTTAATGCAAATACTTTTATTTTAACCCAGTATGTTCAACTACTTGGGAAAAAATTTCAATTTAATAAACCTGTTTGAAATGGTGATTATTGCTCCAGGGAACTTATGAACTAGGGAAGAGGATGAACTCTGAGAAAATATTTGCATATAAAATGGGTTTAAAAATAGCAAAAAAAATGAGCAAACTTGGGATTGGTTGACCTTAAGCATATGATGGTACAAGAGTACTTCAGAAACATCCCTAAAAGCATTTGGTGAAAACTCCAGGTTTATCTCTTCTAATATTTGTTACAATGTAATTTAATTGGACCTTTTTTAATATTTTGTTTACATGGAGCATAACATGCTGTTTTATTTGATTTTTTAAAAATGATTCAGTTTGCTTTCTTTTTTGTGACACTTCATCATAATTGGATAATATGTCATAATGATGATTCCTGCAGAGTGATCTCAGAATGTTTCTGCAGACACTTGCAAATTTGTTTTAAAATGCATCAGAGTGATCATAGGCAGCTCAGTATTTTAAAAAATTAGTTTGGATGACTTGCAAATTAGTACTATAAGCTTATTTTCTCTCAGAGCAAATTTGGACAGCAAATACAAAGATCTGGCACAATAGCCTGCCTTTCTGTTTAGTGCATATATGCAGATTATTGTGCTGCTCTCGTTGTGCAGTTATTACCTGGAAGCCATCTCAACTTTATATGTTTAGACAACTTCTAAGGCATATTTAATAATACTTTAATAATACACAAATACTGACATATTTATATTTGGATTTTTCTGTTTTAAATTCAGGGAGACTTTAGTGGGGGTGAAGTGTTTTTTTCAGAGATCTTCCAAACCATTTCTTCCCTTTCTCCTGTAAAAAAAGGAATGCTCATTTTTTACTTTCTGGTTAGATAGCTCATGTAAATTTCTAATGCAATTTTTTCTGAACTTTGTCTAACAGAGAGAATAGCCCTGCCACGTTTCCTGATACAGCCAGCACATTTCAGACAGCTCTGTTTCACCCAACACCCATCCATCCCAAGTCTCAGCCTGGTCCTGAGGTTCGACTGTATGATCCCAACACTGGAAAGCTGATAAGGAAGGGTTCACAGACATCTGGGCAGTCATTGTACATCCAGTCTCCAGCTCCTCCCATCACCTTACCAGTCCATGGGGAACACTCATCCTTCAGGTACCTAAAATATAGCTAAGAGTCACTTCATCTCTATTTTTGGAATCTGTAGTAAATTTAACCCTTGTGATTTTTGCATTTGATCAAATGGTCATCTTTGCTTTACTTTGCTTTCTAAAAAGCCAAGAAAATGAGTGAATGTGAAGAGTCAGCTGAAGTGAAATCAGGATGTTACAATTCCAGGTGCTTTTTTGTCTGTCACAGAAATGCAACTAGAAACCTCAAACCAAATAAATTCAGTGTATACTTTAGAGCACACAAAGTGTATTACTGACTCATCTCCAAAGCCAGGCAGCCTAATGCTTTTAATGGATCTTAGAATACTTGATTGTTTTCTGTTTATAAAATATATCTGATAGCATTTGGCTCTTGTTCATAAAATTTTCTTCACGTAATTCCTTCAAATGGGGCATTAGCTTTGTGTTTTTGAAAATACCAGAAGTGATGGCAGAAGGGTGTAGCTAATTGAGCATGTTAAATAAGGCTGTATGGCTGATTGCTAGTTAATCCTTGGATCACTAAATGAAGACATGGAAGCAGTGGGAGGAGGTGGCAGCCTGATTTTTGAAGTACAGAGTCTGGCATCTGGACTTTGTCAAAATTGGTTTTAAGCTGCAAAAACACCACTTGTCTCTTAAGTACGTGTAAAATATCTAAAATTCATCCAAAATTATCTACATAAAGGATCTAGCTTTCTGGAATACTAACAAGTTTAACAAGGCTTGTTGACTCCAGTGCTAAAGTAGTATCCACTTGAAGCTGAAGCTTTTCTTTGTAAAATGTGATCAGAATTCCTTCATACAATGTGATCAAGAGTATAGCAGTTGCTACAAAGCAATTCTAACTATAAATGCAGAGTTTTCTACCTTCCTTCTTTCCTTGCCACTTTAGCAGTGTTATCACTTGTAAAGGCTTAGTGTAATAATGTAGCTTATTATGTTTGCACTCCATCTTCCTGTTGTTAACTACTGAAAAAAACAAAGTTGAAGTAATTTATCTGTTTATAGGCTTTTTCTTATTTCACTTTCTCTGTTGCTGTCAACACAGTTTTTTTGAGTCTCTCTTGTTTGTGAAGATGTCTTGTTTTCAATTCCTTTTTAACTGTGTCTTTTAAAATCTGTATTTTACTTGACTGTGATACAGTAAATGAATATTAAAAACTTTAAATAATCAAGACACAGCATATATCCAGAAAGGAGCTTTGGGGTTTTTTTATCAGTTATTGTGGAGAGGAATTTGTCTTGAAATAGAGCTGGGAAGGTCTTACATATTGTGGTGTATAATTGTGGTGTATAATTGTCATGACACTTGGAAGAAGTTTCAGTATGGTGGGTTATGTTGATATTAATGCATTGTTCAGTGTTATTCCTACCTTTGCCAGGAACTTGAAGAGTTTGGTCATACCTAAGCCAGTTTTTCCATGATGCTGAGGTGCTAAATACACTTCAGCTCTCCTCTTAGTTGACTTTCATAGAGCTCCAGACAGGTTTTGGGGGTGGAGTGAGGCTGTCTCCCCTTTCTACTCCTTTTTTCTATTACAGCTTTAGTGGGTTTTTTGACTGTAAATGCTCAGTTGAGATGTTTTAATATAAGAAAGTGAATCCACTTACTCAGTGCTGCAACTTCACCCCACAACTAAGCACCTGTATGAGGAGACCATAAGATATATCCTGAAAAAAAGTATTTCATAATTATTTCCTTTTGATTTGGTTCTAGTGGTGAAGTTAGTGACCTGTAAACACTGATCACTTAATTGGGGCATGTCTATATTCCTCAGAGCAGTTCCACCATCTTCAATTAAGATGCTGAAGAGTGTCTTGGTAAAATCTAGGAGAAAAGTAAGAGAGTGATGAAATACTGCTTTAAGTACTTACAGTGGTTAGGAAATACAATGCAGGCAGAGCAAGAAGGCTGTGAAAAAGTAACAAAAAGCTGAGTAGGAACAGCTTTGCTGTGTTTTGACTGAGATGGGGCTGATGCAGTACTCTGGACTTCATCTTAATACATCAATGATAGCTTCTTGTAAAAGCTTTGCATCCACTTTAAAATGTGATATGATACTGGTCTTAAGAGAAGTACATTAGTGCAGCAATTTCTTGGTAGAGGGCAATGTGTTCTGTGTCCCAGCAGACTTAACATGCTTATATGTTTACCACCTTCAGAAAGATGAGAGTAACTGAGCTATTGAATTTAGGCAAGTGCTCCTGTTGAGGGTGGGTGTAGTCAAAGCCTTTAAATCTTTGATAGTTTCAAATCTTCATCTGATTCTGAAGAGTTTGTAGTGGGAAACAGAATTGCACTGCTGTGAGAGGAAACCCTCAGGGACATGGTAGCTGCATGTGGCAAACCAATGGTACTTGGTCTCTTATTCTTGTGCTTAGGAGATAACCTTTTGCTTGCAAAAATGGTTACTGGAAAGGGCTTCAAGTTATCTGAGTACCACTTCATAAGAACTGTTTTAATTCTCACTTTATTTTGGGTTCAACATTTTTAGTCTTTCTGTGATTGGACTTGAAATATAATTTATATAATTAGTTTAAATATCTCCATGCAATTTGCAGTGAAACTGTCACCAGTGAATTACAGATGGCTCAGTTAATGTAGTCAGCATTTCAAGCAACAGACACAGGTTTTACCATTGTGCTCAGCTCTGAGATTTGAGCACCTGCTTTTTGTGGTGGCTGTTGCAGCCTGAGCAGAAGGGTGACAGAGTTTGCAGCTGTACTAGAAGGGAAGGGAATGCAGCACCAGCAGCTCTTCTTTGAGAACCAGAAGGATTCCTCTTTAAAGATTATGGCATGTCAAAGCTCTGACATGCAGGTTTGTATCTCAACAATTTGCCTTTTCCTACAGAAACAGTTTTCTACAAACATTGCAGCAAACACTGAAGTTGTAACAGGTTGAGGTGTGTAAGGTAGTGTTGTTCAAAGTAATGCAAATGCTAATGGCATCTTGGACTAGAATAAGAAAAATTAGTGCTAGTTAAATTTTAGCGAATATTAATACACTGACAGATGAGGCAAGGCTTAAAATATGGATATAATTTACATGTGGGAAGTTATATGTGGCACCTTGGGTTTAAATAATGCTAAGATGCACCAAATGTTTGGTTTGAAGAGTTATGTCAAGCAGATGTTGGTGGCTGAAGCCATACTTGAAGGATTGTATAAATTTAATTTTGCTTATAAAATTTGTCTGAATTTACATGCTCATTCTTACTGTTTTTCTTACTTAATGTCATCAGTCTCATTATGACAGCAAAAATATGAAGTGCCATGTGAATACATGGCTGAAATTTAGATATTTTTAACATTTCCATGATGATAATGCTATTTTAGCTTTCTCTGTGATGGTGTAACAATGAGAGTTCTTTTAACTTCCACAAATGTTGAACCCATCCTGCACATCTATGCCCACATTCATGTAAGACTGGCAAGCACCAACCAACCTCTGCAGGGTTGAATGTGGTATTTTTTAAAAAGTACTTGTGAATTTCATCTCATTAGAAATAAATGTAAATTCCTCCATTTCTATGTCCTTAATTTTTATTCTTCACAGGCAGCTGAAAATGTAAAGCCTGAAAAATGTCTTTGATGAAATAAAATGCTTTACAAACCTTTAAAGAAGTCTTTGTTTCACATTGTNAAATGAGCAAAATCGACAGGTTTGTGTGCCTTTGAGATTTCATACATTCTGGAACTGAAATACAAAAAATTTCCATGAAGTTGTGATTATTTTATCATTTTAATGAACGTTTTGGTGTTCCTTTTTTTTGTCTGCATGTTTGGGTTAAATACAGGTAATGAAACACAGACTAAAAGAAAATGCTATCATATTTGAAAACACTAGCCAAAAAAGAAACACTANAAACATCTGACAGAAGCCTGTAGAACCTGTTAATGCAGTTATTTTGCAGTTAATATTTGTGTATAATAATGTACTCAAGGATGGTCTTGCATTTTATCCTGCAAAGGGAGGAGTTCTTGTGTTCTTTAAAAATATGCTAGATTTATTTCTAGTCTAGGAAAATCATCTTGACTACCCTGGTACTTCCCTTGTCATGTTTTTAATAGAGTTGTTGAAGATACCTGTAGCTTTTGTTTTGTTGTTCTCTGTCTCACTAAGAATGTAAATGGCATCACCACCTTTCTTGGCTAGGGAATGTATTAAAAGGCATGGAAATCATACATAAAAGATTGGTTTGGAATATAGTGAAAATAAATATATTTATATATAAATATATT
>WEIV01004856.1:40475-102424 GCA_013390005.1 Calyptomena viridis
TAGACAAGATGAAATTGGGATATATCATAAAGGTCGCCCAAGACACTGTTATATTAAAAAAAAGCAGTAAAATGTTTTAATGGTTCTTCAATTGCTAAGGGAGAAACTAACATTTTGTGTCTGTAGTTTTCCTGAGAGAGATGAACAAATAGTGTTTATAAATATAAATACAGTAGGTGATAAAAATTACAAAGAAAAATAAGTTCCCTTATTTTGAAACTGCTTGGATATTGTAAAAGGTTGTCATAAAACTATTTACACTGCTAAAAACAGATTTTATGTTAAAAACAGATTCTGATGCTACTACTTTTGCCATTTGGCTTCACTAGAAATATATATATAAAATATTAATATTATATATATAATAAATTATATATCATTCACGATAAAATATCTTTTATAAGTATATTGTTAAACTCAGCCCCTTTTATCAAAGATACAATGCAACATATATACATAAAGACTAGATTAATGCCCTATTCAATAGAAGATAGCATTCACATAGGCAGCCACCATAGAAACTTTACTCTGAAATACCAAGTTGCTTAACTAACACTTGATTTTGCTTTAATTTGATGTATGGTTAACATCTGTACTGTGCTGTTTAGCATAGAACCAAGTGGGATTTGAAATTAAATGTGGCAGCCTGTGAAAGTTAAGTGACCCTGCACTCAATAAACCTTTCCTTGCTTTATGAAGTGTCTAGTGTGTGTTTTGAGGAGCTTAAGGAAGGAGAGGACAAGCATTTGTGATTGTGTCTTAGTAATGATTTGTCAGGTAATTGTATGCACTGTGCTAGAGCATTGGTGGTGACCTCTGGTGAGCTGGGTTTTGGGGAAGAAAACTGTTCCTGCTTTACAATTATCAGTACTGTGTTAATTCCTGCAAGCTACTTCATAAAGCAGAGTTAGTAAACTGACAGTATTATTTACTTTTATTTTTTTGCTGCAGACAACAGTTTTGTTTTCACACATCTGTGCTGAAAGGTTAGAAAGTTCAGCTCCAGAAAGATGAAGCCACCACTCTCTCTGGTTTGATTTACAATCTAATATATAGTGAATATCTAATAATTCACTGTTAATTTCACATGCTCAGAAATGCTTCTTAACTTGTAATTTTTAATGTCCCTTTTCCCATCTACTCTTCCCTTGGTTTCTCATTTTGCTGCTATGTTAAAAGTTTCTGAAAGAGCTGATTTCTGTAATCTACTAAAAAGCAATAGTCTGAGACAAAGCAGAAAGGGATGTTGGAAAGGGAGACAGGGGTAAAGATCTGTTCACACCAAATTTTCTGTCCTCAGGGGAAACTTTCATATTCCAGAAATAGCATGGCCACCAGTTTTGCTGAAGAAATAGGGACTTGTATGAAAAAGCATCTTTTGACACTATTGGTAACACACTGCAAAATGGTTGAGATGTTGGCAGCATTTTGGCAGGTTTCAGGGACAGTTTTCTAATGCAAATGTGACTTAAGATACTTGAAGTAATTGAGGATAGAATTAAAAAGCTCAGTCTTCCATGGTCTCTGTGTTTATAATTTACTCAGTAATTTTAAAAAATACTTGCAATATATTTAAAGCCATGAGCAGTTTGTGTATGTAGTGTAACTGTAAGAGCAGAGCACCAGCTTTTTACTTTGTTTAATTACAAATTTAATTCTAATTACAGATAATAAATCTTCATATAAGGTCATACAAGTGTGTAGATCAGTCCCAAAACATGTATTTTACAGTGTTTTATATGGAGATACCTGTAATTACTGGTGTTCTTTAGTGTGCATCTTATTTTTGAGTTACTTTTTATGACTTTATATGCTGTGCAGGAAATATAAGGTATATACTGGGACCTTTTGGCACATTCAGATGATAGGTTATATTTGTTTTTGCAAGTTCATCCTGAAATGTAATGTGTTCAACATAATCTCAAGCACATGCTCAGGACACACAGGCTTTGTGCTGAAATGGTGTTGGTTTTTAGCTGTGTTCAATTGTTTCCATTGCTGACAATGAACAGTCATTTTTGTGGCAGTAGAAAGAGACCTAAAGAACTCTTTGTAAGTACTTGTTGGATTTTTTTTTTCTGGTTTTCTCTGAAGTTGTGATCAGTTGGAACAAAAGTCTTTTTGGAATGACAGTGGGGGTGGCAGAAATGTGTATACCTTCTGTGTGGAACTGGAGCACAAAATTTACAGCTGTTTAGCAAAACTATTCTTTTTGTAGGATTTTCTGTAATTCTAGTCAAGAATTGTTTCAGACCATTGTACCACTTCTAAGAGATCATTTAAGTAGTTACATGTTGTCCTGTTGCTGCCACAGCTTCTCAATTCTATTAAAACTTGAATTTGCTAGTTGAAAAACGAGTTTTTACAAGAGTTAAAGTCTATTCAAAGCCCTTTTTTTTTCTAATACATCATTTGCATTACTGCATATGTAACTGCTACTTGCAAAAAACACAAAGCATCATGACAGGTTTGTCACATCCATAATGCTGTACTAAAACTCTGCCTTTAACTTGTGTTTATAACAAATTGAGGCTGCTTGTGGCAGTTTCTATTTTGGTGTTTTTTTGGAATCTTGATTCATTTTGAATGTGTAAACCCAACTTCTGGAGTAAAAACATTTTCCAGTTGATCTGGTTTAATACTACAGATGGCTTTTGACTTTTTTTCAACAAAGCTCTAAGTACTTTTCAGCTCATAATCAGCAAATGAGACTGAAAATCTCATTGCTCTTTGGTCTTTGTAGTTTGTCTGTGTAAGTGTATGCTCTGCTCCTCCTAAATGAGAAATAAAATAGCTTTGTCAGCTGAGGATTTTCTCTGATTTTTATAATTGTCTGTTCAAAAGAATTGTTAGGCTTTTTGTTTTCTTGTTAAATGGAAGAATTTTGTCATTTTTAAGGGACGAATCATTTTTCTTTTTCAATGTTAATCATTCTTGGTGGATTATAAAAGTCTTTACAGGTATCTCCTATGGTAATGTTTAAGCAGTAAGCATCCCCTTGCTGTGTCTTAGCAGTAAGATTTGCTATTAGCTGGCATTTTTTCTGGGTGTTATGTTCCATTTGTGTTAATTGTATAAAATCTAATCATGTAAGCTCAAGTTGTAATTGGTACTTCAGTATCTCTTGTGTTCTGAACCAGATTGTTTCCTCTGTTCTTTGAACTTTTTTGTTAGTGGTGTGTCTAAATAGATAGTTGGTGCCTAGATATTAATTTTAATTCTATATTTTAATTAACTTTGTTAACCTATTAATTTTTACAAGTGTGAAGGGCTTAAGTCTCACTGCCTCAATGAAAACATACTTTGTTTCCCATTTCTTTTGAGAATCATGGAAGATGAAGATGTAACACTTATATCTTTCAATACATTTGCAGTTTAGTCAATAATTACACAGAATCTGTGTTTTGGATGTCTTTTTAGTTAAAGTGATTTGTAAGGACCATCCTATATTGTTTTCTTATGGAATGATTTTCAAAATTTCCCATACTTATGTGGTTTATATATGCATTTTATATGCCCTTTCAGAAAAATGGGACATGTGTACAACTAATTTAGTAATTCTAATATTAAATGACATATCAGACTCCAAACTGATAATGTTACCATTGTGCAGAATGAAATAAAAACAGACATGTCAATAACTAGACTGCTATTCTGTCAAACTGTTCACACAAAGTAGATTTTAAGACAGTAAAACTTCAGTGTGAGAGAAACATCTGTAACACTGAATGTCTATCAGCCTAACTTTGTCCTTTGAAAATTTTAATGTATTTTGTAGTGAGAATGTAGTTTTAAACACACAACTTTCTGAAAAAGTATTGCTTTTAGAATTAAGGAATACAATTTTAAAGTATAAATTTTTAAATTTAAAAAGGCTTGCTGGAAAAGAATTGTTAGATTCCTTTTTTATTATGATTTCTTTACAGCTTTCACAGTTGAAGAGCTGGGCATTAGACAGCAATGTTTTAGGTAGTTAAAATGTGCCAAAACAAGGGCAAATGGAAAAACAGCTTAAAATGTAGATCTAAGAAGCTTTCAAGTTACTTTTCATTTTGTATAGAAATAATTTCAGCTAAGGATAGTATAGTCTGGATTTTTAAATCCATTTTTAGCTTGAGTTGTAGAACTCTGAAACAAATAGATGTTTGAAGTAATTGTTTTTCACAATTATACCTTTCCATGAGTTTGATAAAGAGAGAACAGCTTTGACTTTTGGTCCATGTTCATATGTAGAATTTTTCTTCTTGATAAACAGATGTGGATTAGTGAGAACAGAGTAATTGTGAAGTATATTTTAACTTATACTGAGATAAGCTGCTTCCAGGAAAAATTCTGAAATATCAGTAGAGAAGGAGTCACACATAGCTTATTCCCATGTCTTCTGCCATTCACAAAAATAGGGAGACCATGAGAAGTTCACTTATGTTTTCTCATGTTTTCATCTCTTTGTGAAGGTTGAATGCTAACTCAAAGGGGATATAACCTCTTTAAGCTCATGAGGGTATGAGCTAATCATGAATATGATTTGCTTTTAATAATTGTTTCAGCAGATCCAGACCTGTCAGAGCTAATTTCTGTTTTCAGAGGATCATCAAATACTGTGCTAACTTTTCAAATTCAAAGGCCAAACAAGTATTTAACAAAATATGTAATCTTTTTGATAGATTTGCCCTTATTAATTAGCACAAGCAGACAGTCTGGTTAAAATGGGGTTTGTACATTGTTTCATTCATACTGTGTTACTTAGGAATAGATTTCTTTCAAGTTATATATGGATCAAGGAATACCTGTAAATGTAAGAATACTTACTAGATATTTTAATATGCCTTGCCCAAATGATTCTATATGTTATAATAATATATATGTAATGGAAAGTATGCATCAATATGTTACAATAGTATAAAACATTGATCTTTAATTTCAGAATACAGCACTACTTTCATAACAGTTTCTTGTGTGACTGTATCATGTATATGAAAAAAGGTGTATCTGTCTTAAGCTGAGCAACAGAATGAGTTATTACAGAAACTGCATTGAAGAAGGTCAAGGAAAGTTGAAGCATATTCTTAATGATTATTAAAGAGTGATCCAATAATTCTGAGAGATTTCTATAGAGTAGTGTGTTAGAAGATACCCTGACTCTCCACTCTTTGGCAGGTGGATGACATCTTGGGAGAAGGCAGTGATGAAAGTGATAGGAAAAAAAAAAGCCAGAAGAAGGTGAAAAACCTCAGACTAGTGCAACAGAGACTCTAGGAAGGAAAACAGATCAGAGACCTGGATCATCATCATCATCATCAAGTGAAAGAAGCTTAACAGGCAGTATACCCAGGTATGGCTTTTTCCAGTCTAACCACCACAATGCAATACATAAAAGTGTATGATGAGATTTGAATTGGGGTAGCAATGTTGCTGTGTGATGGGGATTTATTGGAGAAGGAAGCTTGCACAGCCTCTTAGTTTATTGTGGGTGTTTCTAATGATTGTTCTTCAGAAAAAGGCAGTCTACAAGGTATGAGAATTTAATTTGTCTCCAGTGGATAGAATAAAAATTCTCTCCTGAATGAAGTTTGGAAGAGGAAAGGCAGGCAAGTGGTGAATGTTTTTACAGTGTAATTTGAAGCACCAAGGTATGGTGGTGACACATCACTGTTAATTAATCCTAATATTGTCATGTTTCGTTGTATAGAAAACACCCATTTCTGAAAACCAAAGGGGAAAAATAATCATATTAAGGAATATTGCTATGTGCTATCCCCCATGCATGGTGTAAAGAGATGGAGCAAGTACCTTTGTAATTAACTTTTGTTCTATATACAGTACACTTTGTAGGTAACTTGGCAATACTTCTTCACTCAGCACCTGTGTAGACATAGTAGTGTTATTGCTGGGATAAAGGCTTTGAACAGCTTTTTGAGTAACTTTTCTATTTTTGACCTTTCTGCTTCTTACAAGTTTCCTTGTCAGTTTGTTAAATTGCACCCAGGATTGCACCTTGAATGACATGCTGGAAAACACACTCTCAAAATGCTGCTTCAGATGCTGATTCAGTGTCTGCTGGGCAGGAAGTTTTGCTTGATAGGACAGGAGCCAGTCATCCCAATTACATTTTGAGTTTAAAGCTTTAAATTGATGGTTTTATGGTCAGTCAGTGTTGTATCTGCTAAGGAAATAGCATACAAGAGGGGTAGTTTAAGAAAAACAAAATATGAGCAAGAGTAAATCAGTCCAGATATGATCCAGTACTCTTGTGTACACCAGAACCACAGCACTTTTATAAAACATATATTTAATGTTTAATTTAATTTAATTCAGTCTTGACATCTACAGAATACCTTGATCATTTCTCTGATTGGGGGACTTCTGAAATTCTCAAGCATGGAGAAAAGATAATCATTGAGAAAACTGAGAGCTGCTAGAGGAGGGGAGTGCAGCTTTTTTCTACATCCATTGCTAGTTTATAATCAAGGAAAATTGAGCTCAGAGCCTCAGAAATACTTCAACTGCCTTTTCTGTGTTCATCTATTAGATTTTTTTAAAGGAATGGTGATATTTTGATTCCTAAGTGTTTTTTTCAAGTATAATAGTATTTCCTTACAGCAGCCACTCTTCTATAAGACAGAAATTATTGTTTTCATTTCTTCTTACTGACAGAAAAGACTGCTGTGAACTTCTGTTGATAACACCTTTTTTCCTAATTGAACCAGAATATATCACTAACTTTATTCCAGTCCCCAGTCTTGAGATAGTCTGTTTTGAAAATCTTAGGACCTAAGTTTTTACAGCTCAGTGCTTCCCAGCCTGTCAGCTTCTCATTTGTTATAACCTGGAATTTTTTTCAAAAACAATTTCAGTGACAAACTAGTCAAAACATATTAAGGCACTAACTGGTGTATGGCCAAAGTCTTCTTGAAAGTACCCTTAATAGCCAACAGCACATCTCAAATATGGCTGGCAAAATAATTGTAAAAATTCAAGCATTTTGCTAAAAAATGATGGTTCCTGTTTTCTTATCCAGGCAACTTATTGCATTGTTTCACAAGTAAAGTCTAAGTGTTATTACACTGTATAGTCTTCCAGAATTCCTCTCTAGATGATGTGATTCTTCTGTTGATTTGATTTTTACAATACAGAAAAGCTTAATATCTAAATTTAAAAATATTGGTGGTTTAAACTCACCCTTTGCTGCCTCCTGAATCACTTGTTGTGTCAGCATGGCACATTTAATCATCAAGCAGTCTGGCTGTTAAAGAGCTTCTGTGTCAGGTCACCCTAGAAAAATACATTTTGTGAAGTTAATTTTAGGCATTAAATCTTTCATTAGCTCCTTTCCCTTGGAGTAGTTTTATTTAAGGGGGCACTCAATGATGGCTAACTAGAAAATGAAAGGGGATCAAAATTTCTGTATGTGGTCAGCACTAGGATGTTCAAGAAAACATTAACCTTAATCCTGGAGGGAAAGGAAAAAGTAAACAATTGCTTGCTGTTGCAGCTAATTTGAGAATTTTGCCTGAAGAAAATTCAGCTTTATTTTGCAGTTCTTGATAGGGCTTCTCCCAAGGAATTGCTTCATACTTTGAATCTCTGTGATACATGGTTGTTCTAAACCATTTACGTTTCCAAAGCATTAGAGTTGCTATGCATAATAGTGAGGTACTTTTGAAAATCTTCTGTTCACACTCCCTGTGTAAGAACAGGAGTTTAGTACTATTGAAATTGGCCAGAATTGGAGTATCAGCTCAGTTCTAAAACTGCACTGTGTTTTTGGCTGTGGGCCTGCCATGCCAGTGGCCATGGGATTACAGAAGAAAATGTCTTATTATGAAGTCTGTGTTCCCTCAAAGCTTATTACATCTATCTTTGTGTTGCAGAGGCAGCATTTTAGTTAAGCATTGGTGAATTAGGTTGAATCTTGCAGGGGTTTAAAATCTCTGCATGGAATTAAGAGTTCAGGGAAACTAGAGAAAGCAAATACAGATTTTACAATTACAATTTTTTTTTTACAATTACGGATTTTTTGTAATGAATCCCAAATCAATCAAAATATGTTTGATAGAAGCATTGTTGTTCCTTGATGTAATTTGGTAAATAAATGTAGTTTTCCTACTCAAATATTGCATATTAATGGGCATCTCCCTCCACTGCAGTCAGTATGACTCCTTGCAGATTCAGTTTGTCTCCTTAGAAAGGAGGAAACCCACTCAGCCTTTGAAGAGAATGTCTAATCATTGAGAAGAGTAAAAAGGCAGACCTAAACTCTACAAAATTAGACATCCTTGACAGGCAACCACCCCCTCACCCAGTTGTGGGGAAGGCTGGTTTGCTTTAAGGATTTGCAGTGATAGGTGGCATTTGTCAGCTTGCAGGTGCTTCCCTGGAAAGCCTTTTTCTGAAGGTGTGGAGCAAGGAAAAGAAGCTCAATATAGATGATGTGATGGTTCCAATTTTATAAATTATGACAATTAACAAGTTTCAAGTTTGAGTCTGTTTCATAGAAGAAGAGCTCAGATTTATTTCCCATGATTAGTCAAATCTCCTCTAAGTTGAGTCTAATTCAACATTCTAAATTAAATATCTGGGAGAAGAAAACATGCTCCAGGTAATAAGATAATGTGACTAGTAATTTTTTACATATAGGACAAAATTGTGACAGGATTTTTTGTAAGGTTCCCACAAGTACCTTTTTCTTGGGTTTAAAACTTAACTTAAATGGTAATACAACAGCTGGACTGGCCAGCATGTTTCAAGTCTGTACAATACTCCTGTGAAGAGTTTAAAAGGCTGTTCTTGTATTTTGAGGCCTTAAGAACTGAAACTTCCACCAACTTCATTTTTCTCAAAACTGCTGATTGCATTCAACTTCCAAAGTGGAAATTTTTCTTCTTTCCTGGTGATACACATTTTTCTTGGTAAACAATTGTTTTCCTAGTTACAGCAAATTTAAGAGTATGTTTAAATGGCTGAATTTCCTTACATTTCTAGCAGTTTGGAAGTAAACACTCTTGGTGTAGTCCACATAAGCAATTAAAAAATTAGTGCAGTTTCAGTTAAGTTTTTCCCAAAAGCAATGGTAAAACACTCCAGACTGAAATACAGGATCATCTTCTGAAGACAAGCCCTCCTATTGGCAGCATATCTTGCTGTTTTTACATGAGCTGGCTGTTCTGCAAAATTTTAATGTCATTTATGTTTGGAAGTGATTTTGATGAAGACTCTAAAATGGAAGAGGACTCCAGGCATGCAAAGCATAATTTTCTTCTATATTTAAATATCATTATTGAATTAGAGTTTGCTGTAATAATTGAGTTTTCCTTTAGGAATGTTTTTACTTGAAAGCTGTTGTGTTACCCAAAATTTCCACATGAGAAAATAAATTCTGGGGTTATAACAACTTTTTTGAAGGCGTTTTAATTAAATTGTTTCCTCCAAAGGTGATTTTATTTTTTAAAGTGTGTTTAGTCCCAAGTCCTCTACCCTCTGTGCTACATTGAATCAGCAGCTTACTTCCAGTGATACTGTGGGTCTTGTCTAAGCACAGAAATATTTTTAAATTTATGTATATAAATTTTCTCATACAGAAAATTGACATTGAAGGATCTATACTGTATCTAGCCCCTTCTTCACCCCACTTATTCACATTGTTTGAGCAGTATGTTAGAATTGGCATATATTCACAGTATATTCCTAATTACCTTTGGGGTTGTAATGAAATACACAGTTATAAAATGGAACTGCTGATGTGCATGCAGTTATAATAATGTACTATAGTGGTGTGAGGAGGTAGCTGCAAAGAATTACTGCATAATTATTAAACTGGTCAAGATTTTTTTTTCTCTGTGGGGCAAATATTTAAAATACTTATCCAACCCAAATTTTTTGCTGTTGTACCAAGTAAAAATCACCCTGCTGTAGCACCTACAAGCCTGTTGCCTGACAGTGCCTACTTGCATAACTCCATTTTTACTGACATGTACTTTGCCAGACAAACTGCTAGAGGTAAAATACTCTGACTTGCTCTGTGCTTTACTCTTCGTTAGTTTTGGAAGAACTAAGTAAAAAAGATTCAGCAATTTAAGCTGGGGAGGACAAAGTTTAATAAAAAAAAGGGGAAAAAAAAAAGAAAAAACATAGTAGTTTTCCAGTACTGGAAAAAAAAAGTGTGTGGCTTGGTAACTCCTGAGTTTGGAGTGCTGGATCTCAGTAAATAGTTTAAGTATCAAGGATGTGCCTTTTTCAGGCCCTCTTGAAAATTGTCCAAATCTGGCAAAGTTCCAAGTGTGTGTCTCCCAACAGTTTGTCAGGCATGTTAGCCTATCCCCATTTTATGTGATGAGTAAAGTAATACCAATTATTTCCTGCTAGAGACACTTACTATAAAAATTTTGTAGTCCAGAATACTTAGGATTCTAAAGCTAAAGAGATGTCCTGAAAACCAGGCTGTAATATTTGTCAGATATGCTTAGAATCTGATCAGTGACCACCTTCAAATATTCACTAGGGTTGCTTTAGGCAGCTGAGGTGTGTCCCTTTCACATTGTTTAAGTTGCAAGAGCCTGATTTCTTTGGACAGTTGGTACTTTTGGTTCAGATACTCTGTTTAGGTTGATTCTCAGCTTTTTGTCATTGTTTGTTACTCACATCCCTGGTGAAATGGACCTCTCCAAATTTTTATATTTCTGAACCAGTCAGTCATTCCCACCCTGCTCTCCTCCAAGAAAGAGTAGCTTGGGGAGGTACTTTGTATACCCAATATATACCAATTTGATAGGTTTTTTGAGAGAAGTTATCTTTATATTAATATCTTAAACCTCCAGACCTGGTCCATGTATCCTTCACTTTTAGCTTTTGTGTTTAATTTTCTTTTGCTGATGTGGTAAAGAAGCTTTTTATTTTATTCCTGATTTAAGGAAATTAAACTTTATGATCTCATATAGAAAAGTTTGTGTGGACAAGTCAGTACATAGTGTGTCAATAGGGCAATAGTAAAAAACTCACTGGAATTATTTTGTTTAAACTTTTATGTGCTTACAGGGTTGGAGTCCTTTTTTTGTCACTTTTGATAGTCTCTTGTATCTAGACAGTGAACACAATTTTGTAGTTATTTCTTGATCCCTTAAATGTTTGGACATTGCAGTGCACTGCTTTATTTTAAAATTTCAAGTGGTAAATTACTTAAATTATAAGCGTGACACTGATGAATGGCAAAATCAGCTATATAAGCAAATGAATGCATGGCTTAGTTTTTTTTATAAAAGCACTTAAGTAGATGAGTCATTCATATCTTCAAGCTTGTTAATTAATTTAATGGCCTAAATTTTCAAGCTGTTACTAAAAATATGCCTACTATAACTTCAGTTAAGTTGCAGACTAAATTACAGTTGTGTTTCCAGCTGCTGATTAGCCCTGTTGGTAAACAGTGTGCATGTCGTGGTCAAGAAAACTGAGAAGAATCCTTGAGAAAATTAATCTGAATATTCAATGGTTTGGGGGAGGAAGTTACTGCAGTTTGCCTCAGGGTTTTTTTCAGAGAAGTCTTCTCTGCAATTTACTCCTATAATGTTGTCTGTAATGCTCTACTGTCATCCAATTACACTGAAAAATAGTATATATCAGAAAGTCATCTCTTGGCTATGTGCACAAATAGTTATTTACAACCTGCAGGAAGACTTAGAGATGAAAAGCTGCAATAATTAAAATTCAGTTCTCCTGTTAGGATGCTTACCTAGGAAAGCAAGCAGCCCAACAGCTTACTTATCTCTAGTGTGTACAAACACATTTACTACACACTCAGGGAAGAACTTAACAGGCAGGTTGTATCATCTTCAGTTGTAGATACCTGAGCTGCTGCTGCTGCATTGAGAAAATGAGAACTTGAATGTGTGATTCATTTATTCACTGTTATCTGGAGAGCCTTAGTCATGAATTACTGTAATCTCAAGTGTTTTCAATTGTATAGTGTTGTATGTTCTTGCTTGAAATTGTGTTTTATCCACATACAAAAATGTAGGCACAAAACTAGATACATTTCTGTTCATCTGGATGTTTCTGTTAGAAAGCAGGCTTCTTGGACTCTGTAGAGTTTTTGTCCAGAAACCTTGAGTGGCCCCTGCAAAATCATTTTCCTTTACTGAATTTCGTGAGGAACCCCAACCCAAATTCAGAATGAGACAGATGAGACTCTCAAAACCCTTCCAGCCACAGCAAGCTGTTCCTGTTTTTGTTTTTTCCATCATCTTCTAGTATCATGAGTCAGGGGAAAAAAAGATTCAAATTTTCAGCAGGTTTGCAAAGATAGATCTCTTCATGTCTTGTCTTTATAATGCATAGCCTGAGTTTGTTCAGCTGTAGTCCATTTTTCTCTGGCAGAGCTGGTACATCAGTCTGCAAAACACTAAAGACTGTGCAGTGATTGATAATGACTAGCATAGCCACATCTGAGAAGCATGTAATGGGTGGGTTTGAGTTGTGTTTGAGGCAGTGGAGGATGAAAATGATGGAAAAAGTAGATCTCATTACAGCAAGTCATTTAGCTGGCTGCCCACTTCTGTGCTCTAGTGCTGTGATGGGGAAGGCAGGACCAGCATGCTGCTATTTCCCAAAGTTTTGGAATATATTTAGGTGAAAGATGGGGAGAACAGGCAAGCACAGGGGAGGGCCAGAAGTGAATACTGTCTCCTCAAGTTCTGGCCTTGAGATATGTGCTCAGCATTGGAAGCAGCTCCCATAAAAGGGAAGATTAATTATTTAATGTCTCTGCAAGCCTAGTCTAGGATTTGTTCTGCATCAGGCCCTTCATGTGATCATGAAAGTTTCTGGTGTTTGACTGAGACTTAATTCTGTGCAAGGATTTCTTAAAAGAGCTGGAGAGGCAAGTGCTGCAGTTTTTAGTATCTCCAAGGATGAAGCCTGAACAACCTCTGAATAACTTGAGCCAGTGCTTAGTCACCATCACAGTGAGAAACTTTCCTGATATCCAGAGGGGACCTCCTGTATTTCATTTTGTGCCTGTTGCTTCTTATCTTGTCACTGGGCACAGCTGAGAGGAGCCTGTCTCCGTTTGCTTTACACTATCCCTTCAGGATTTTGTATATGTTGATTAGATCCACACTCCAGCCCTACATCAGGAATGTCTGTGAGGATCTTGAGAAATGGTGTCAAAGGCCTTAGTGAAGCATTGTCCTCATTTAAAAAGGGACAGTGTAAGTGAATTCAGATTAATTCAATATCAAGTTTTCAAGACTCGTTTAAGTATAGAGAAAAACTTTTTAATAAAACAGAGAACAAAAATATGTGTTAAGAAAACCCTTATGTAAAAAGAAAACACCAAGTACTGGTCCCCAGCTCCCCAGCAGCAGTTCCTGCTGTTCCCGCTGGCACCTCCTGCTTGCAAACCAAAGGGAAAAAGTTTTCCTTAAAATAGAACCATAACAAGCATTCTCTGCTTTCCCATCATTGACCAAGCCAGTCATTTCATCATAGAAGTTTATCAGATTGGTGAGGCAGTTTCTCCTTGGTGAAGCCATGCTGACCACTCCTGACCCCCTTGTCCTTCGTGTGACTGCAAGTGGTTTCCCTGAACTGTTGTTCCTTCATCTTCTCAGGGCACGAGGGGAGGCTGACCTGCCTTGCAGTTCCCTTGGTCCTGCTGCTTTTAAAGATAGGAGTGACATTTGCATTGCTCTGGTCATCAGGCACCTCTCAATCACTTAAAGACCAAGAGTGGCCTCGCAGTGACATCAGTGACATCACCCACCTCTCTCAGCACTCACTGGTACATCTGAGCAGTGGCCATGGACTTAGGGATGTTCACTTAAGTGTTCCCTTCTCTGATCATCTTCTACCAAGGGTGCCTCTTCCTTGCTGTAGTTTTCCTCATGTTCTCTGGCTCCTGGGGCCTCTGAAGGTTGGGCTTGCTAGTAAAGAGGTGGCATTCATGCCTCAGCCTTTTCCATGTCCTGTGTCACTAGGTCCCCTGCCCCATCCAGCAGCTGCTCAAAGGAAGGGGAGGGGAGTGACCCTCCCCACACAGTCTGGCTGCCCCTGTTTTGTACAACTGTAAAATTAAGGAGCATTTCTTTGTAAGGATAGTTTTCTGGTAAAAGTAGTTCATCAGTAGCAGCTAGTTATTAAAAGCCATTCCCAGTACAAATAGCTTTCTCTGGATGCTATTGATATATTGCATTAAAGTATGAAAGAAAAAAGAGGGAAAAAATGTCATGTTCTCCTCAGTAGAAAGGCTCGTTTTCTGAAAGAGATCGACAACAGTGACACAAACTTTTGCAAGCCTTGAAAGTTTTCCTTCACTCTGCCACTTAAAAATGTCTTTGATATTTGCCATCACCTCCTGCAGAGTTTTAGAATGACTTTTTTTTTTTACTTTAAAAACACCCCCTCAAACTGTTACCCTTGGCTGTGTTTGTGAAGTTCTCCTTCCAGCTCCTCATGGATTTAACCTCCTTCACTGTTCATAGAGGAAGATGTGAGCTTTAATGTTGTGCTTTAGTTGCAGAAGCTGAGGGCACAAGTATAATTTATAAGATGGATATTAGAGTGTAATGCCTATGACATCCACATTACTTATCAAGGAATATCTTTTTCCAGCAAAACACTTTGCAGTGGTTTTTTTGAGCTGGAAATCCCTTCTCCATTTCATTGCCTTCCAATTTTTACATGGCTGGATGTCTTGGCAAAAAGGCAGTTTCCTCTTGTGAGGGTGAGGGAGAATTTGAATTAGAAAAGAATGTACAAGAGGAAGAAAGAAAGATACAAATTTTAGGGAAACTAATAGAAAATATGTGAAGTGCAAGGGATAGTAGCTTGATGTAAGGAACCAGATAGTTCTGGAGGGATCAGAGGAAAGAGAACTCAACAAAATCAAATACTGAAGACATTTGAGAGAAAAATAAACTCTTGTAAATCCCAATTATATACAAATTATATACTTTGGGATGTCAACACCACATATCTTGTATGGCAGAGTCATCACTGGAGTTTCTTCCTGCTGTGGTGTTTTCTGTGAATGGTTACAACCCTTTCAGGGATAAATAGATGATTGCATTTTCTTTTAGGTATGTCTTTCAGTGGCTTCAAAGCTGCAGGAAGAGAAGTTTCTGAATCATACTCTTCAAATTGCTTAAGACATTAAGTACAGAAGTCCTGTCTTAGATATTCTGTCAGTCCTGCTGGTAGTATTTTACAGCTCTGTAATCAGTTAGACTTCCCATTATCTCTCAAAGAGTGAAGCCACTCTTTGAAATGAATATGCCATAGCATCTTTATTTAAATAAAAACATGAATGAATAATTCCCATAGACTGGCTGAGGCTTTTATACTCCCTGAATTTCTGATCACTTATTTTCTCCCTTCAATATCATCTGGGTTTTTTTTTTTAGCTTAGGCTTCAGAAAGCTGTCATCTGTTTCCATTACATAAGAGATTTTAAGTAATTTTAAGGTTTTTGAAAGGACAGTTGATAAAACTTATTTTAATTTTAAAAGGAGACTGTCAACTCTATAATGCTCTCCAAATGGGTTCCTTTTAGAAATCTGTCTTTACTGCATATGTGTGTATTTGTGTATGTCCCCTTGTGATTGTCCTCCCTATCTGAGCATCATAAAATATGGTAAGAGGGTGACTGAAACTCAGGACTTCTTGGGCAGCACAGACATAAAGCTGTGTTCCACTAACAAAAATTCAAATTTTGCGTGATGAATAAGCAAAATATGTAAGAATTACAAGAAGAATTTAAGAGATTTCAGTCTTGCATATGTGGTGAAGATAAAGCATTTTAAAAGCAGTAGTTTTTATACTGAAACTGCTATTGATATAAAGGGATCAGCTTTTAATATATAGAGTTATAGTTTCTTCTTAGCCAATTATTTAGAAAAATAAAAAGAGGAAGGAACTGGGGAACTCTCCTCAAAACTCAGACATCAGTTTTGAAGGATAAAACTCAAGGAAAGATCTGTGCTGCTCAACCTGGCAGTTTTGGCCTCAAAGACTCCTCAGTAAATCTTGTAGAAACTGTGTCTTCTTATTGAAATATATTTCATTTGCTCGTCTGGGAGGTAATCTTGTCTATTCTTTGTGTATATCTAATGCTTAAGAAGAAAGTGATGAATACTATTAAAATTAGAAGATTTAAGAAAGGTATGTTATGTTATTAAGCAGGCTTTGTGCTTGCAGCTTCATTTGGGAAGCATGCATGGCTTGAGTTTTCTTTACTATGATTCTTGATGGTGACATTTAAGAGATTAAACAACAAAAAACAACCTTTATCATTAGGTTTCTTCAGAACTTCTTTTATGGTAGGATTCTGTGAGGGAAGTTAAAGCTATAAGAAATTCTTCATGAATGCCCTATGGAATACTTAAGGGAGATTACCTTTCCCTGCTGCACACTTGTGCCTACTGAAGTATTACATCATGTTTCAGATGAATTTACTCAGGATCTATTTGACAATTGGGAGAAATGTGTAGTTTTCACTAATCTTCAAAAGAAAAGTAGCAAAAAGAATATTGGTCACTGGAGAGGAAGCACACATCAATTCCAAATACCCTAAGGAGAAAAAAAAAAGTATCTCAGGGTTTTCCAACCAGTTTTCAAGGAAGAAATATAATGTTGTTAAATGAAAATAGAAAGGTATTGTTGCAGATGCAAAACTGTAACACACACAGCTAGTTGCTACTCTTATTTGTACATTTTTCTCCTTCACATAAGCATGCTCATAATCCTATGGAAAGCAGGAAACTTCTAAGTGCAGATTTGTTATAATGCTGAAGGTACAGTACCAGTAGAGTCATGGAAATGATGTGGATGTGTGATTATGTCACTGTCCATGCTGCAATGGGGAGGATGTAAGCACAGAGTAAACTAATTTTCAGAGTGATACAAACCTTAGAATTGCATAGTAATTTTTTCTCAAGTCTTCTCTTGTTTCCAAAAAAAAAATATTTTTTGCTGTTATATAGTGCAGGTAATAGTAATTCCAGAGTACTGGAAAAAGTAGTATTTAAAGGACTAGACTAGCTTCAAAAGTACTTCAGTATGATGAAGAGGTGAAAAGGAGCTGCTTCTGATGTCCAGAGTTTGGAGTGACACTCAGTTTTGCAAGAGACTAAGGATTCTGACAGACAGGTTGTCATATGTAGAACTTCTGAGGAAGCAGAATATTCATCCTGTTCTTCTGTTACAAGTTACTTCTCCATAATAAAGGGGATTGCATGAAATACAAATTACTCCAAAGCTGGTCTTTGACACCTGACACTCAAACTTCTGATTTTGAAATGTGTTGGAATGGGAGTTCTTCAGTAAAGCTTTCCAGATATGGTATATTACCTGAAAGTCCAGTTTTCCAGTTACTGCTCTAGGCTTACAATTGATGTGAAAATGGATAAACAACTTCAGTTCTTCTGTATAGTTATCTCTCCCTCTCATTTTCCTGTGTTCTGGTATGAGATGCTGCAGATCTCTTTCTTTCTTTTTGTCAGAGAGAGATCCTGAATTTTCTTTCTCCTTGATAAGATATTTTACCTGTGTTGAAATTACTAATGTGGGAAGAAAGGAGAGTGGGATTTTGCTGTGCAGAGGGGATGTCAAGATACTCAATTGGTTCCTTCTCCATTTGCTGCAAAATAAAAACTATCAAAATTACTGAAAGATTGCTGAGAAGATACAGGTCTGACAAGGTCTGTTTTATGTCCAGTGATGCATAAATCCATAGGGAAACTAAGGTTTGCTGATTGAACTGTTGAAAAGGAAGGCACTCCTGGCACTTGTATGTCATTGATACAAGTAGCACAAGTGATGGATGCAAAGTTTGCTTCAGGAAAAATCACAGAAGGACATTGTTCCCTTCATAACTCTTACAGATTCTGAAATACTTTGAGTTATTACAAAGGTCTAATGTAATATCTGTTAAAGAGGAACATGCATTTTGGAAAGCCTCAGATCATTAACTGCATAAGGAAAAAAATGTCACAGGAGAGAACAGTGAGAGTGTGAACTTTCACACATCTAGACTATTAACTACAGCTAAAATTAACCAAGGTGCTGGTTCACATTTCCATCATGAGACTTCAGTCTTGGTCTTGTATTTCTCTGTGTTTCATACAAGGAGCAAGTGCACAGCTTGAGCATGTTTGCTCAAAGTGTGTCAAGCTGCTAAGTTTCCATTGCAGCTTTTCTTTCCCTTCTCTAAAATGGAGATATTTATCCTCCTAAAGGCTTTTAGAAAGTGAACTGTGCAATATGAAAGTTCTCAGGGCCAAGCAAGCAAATGTTGGCACAGAATTAATGGGAAAACCCACTAAGGTCATTATATTGTGCATTGCTAGAGCCTGGGTTAATCTTGAGGCAGCTGTTCAAGGTATAGCTGGGCCATTCCCACAGGCCTAAAATGCCCAGTGATACAGGTATGCATATTATATCCCTGACACCTATCCTAACAGAGTTGGTTTCTTGGTAAGATTCATATCCACAAAATGTGGGGAGTTTTTTTTCCCATATCAAACCTCTCAAATATAAACAGCAGGTGAATTTCATAACCTTTGTTCCTTTTCCTAAGAGGTTCTTTCCAAAGTCTTTCTCCTTATGGATATAATGGTGCTTTTTTGCCAAGTTTCTTTAGCATTTGATGACATAAGGGAGGTGTTCTCCACTTAAACTATCAAATCTAATAAGTTTTACATTAAGAATAATATAAGTTAATTATAGAACTATGTTGTTTTCATTGTTCACTAAAAAGCTGAACTTGTGAGATACTTAAACATAATTCTGTGATATTTCCCTCCACAATATGCAAATTGCCAAAAGCCAGAAACTGCACAAGACTGCTTTTGTCACAATGTGCTTAGTTATAATACTTATGTTTGTGTCAGACCACATCAGATGGGAAGTTTGAAAATGCTTTGAAATACAGTCCAGTTAATGACCATGTGCCTTCAGCTTCTTTTACTGTCTCCTGTGAAGCTACCTAGAAGTTGTTTAGATGCAATAATATGATATTATTCAGTCCACATGTCTGTGTGTGCAGTTATTACTTGAATTGCACATATTGTGGTTATACCTGTTAATTAACCTGTTAGTTAATTATTCATTTGAGATCAGGAGAGAAGTGTCTTTGGAAAAGTGAAAAATAGCATGAAGTTCTTGTATTGTTTTCAGTCTCAGACTTGAAAGCTAGTTTGTTTTAGTATATTTTTAATGAAATTCTCTATATATTGTCATCAATACCATTTTTTGGTGGTGGTATCCCTACTTCAGTACTATGTGGACTGACTGTAAGTGTACATGATGCTTAAGTTCCAACAGTTCTAATAGTTCAGGCAATATTAGATGGGCAATTTAAAGTCTGTATGTTACTAGACTTAGGGAAGTGCTCCTAAAATGTATCAATTTACTTTAGTATAAATAGATTTCCCTTGTACTTTCCATAAGAAGTGTGCTGGTATCTGGAAAATGAGCTGGCAATCTACATTGCCAGTTTTTTCTAATTTATCCAGGAGCAAAAGTTTGGAACCATAATATAGGTCATCAGACATAAGAGTATTTACCTTGTTCTCCTTGTCTCCTTAAATGTGCTAATAAATGCTAAAGTATGTACAGGAATTGCCATTATTCTTGCATTTCTCATTTCTAAAACTTGCTGTCTATAATGATTTAGTGAATCTGTGTATAACTTAGAGTTCTGAGTGAAGTAATGAAATTGATTTCTCACTAATGCATCAATGTATTTGAAATAAGTCTTTCTGCAGTCCCTGCCTTTTATCACTGCAGAGCCATTAACTAATAGCTTCCATCCTGGGACAATGGAGTGACTAGAGCCTGAGGGAAAATAATTTTCCATAATATATCTTCAAGAAGCACCAGACTACAAGAGCTGGATTTTGTAGAAGCAGGCTATAGAAATCTTTTGTTACTATCACTTTGGGAAGAGTGAGGGCTGAAAAGTGATAAGAGGCATTCACATAATTAGAGAGAAAGAGAAAAGAGACATGATTTCTAGCAGAGGATTCTTGTTTAACTGTGAGACCAGCTGAAGAAGAAAGTGCAAAGCACTGGAAAACAGCACTTCTGTTTGGAGAAGAAGCCATTTGCAGCAGGGAGGGTTGTGACCCCCTTCCAGGAGCCTGACCCTAAGCCAAAGCAATGATCTAGATTAGTGAGAAGAAATTAGGTCAGGATTTGTCTTTTTATCTAGCTCTGTTTTTCTTGTGTTTCTGCACTAAAGGTGAGTTTGTCTCAGAATTAAGAACGAGTGTTCTGTTTGTATTAATTAGCATATCACAATTAAGCAAACTGTAAAGTGAGCATTGCTGAGGTCACAGGTGGAGGAAAGCATATGCAGTGACTACCTGGGAATCAAAGAGCCCTGAGCAAGTCCTAGGAGCCTCCAGCAGAGGTCCATGAGGTGGAAGAGGAGGAGAGCCTGTGCTGACAAGATTCCAGCCTAATCTTAACCCAGGGTACTGGGAGCTGGCTGTTTGACCCTCTGTGAGTACCTTCTAGATGAGGAGAACTCCTGATAATGTGATGCTACCCCTTGAGATGGTTTTGAATGATCCCACAGCCAACAATCTCATAGACAGGAGTGAAGAGTTTTCAGAACAATGCACAAAGTGCAGTTTCTGATGCTGGTTTCTGTAGACCAGATGGGAGAGGTGCTGTTGAGTGAAACATTTCATTAAGGTATTACCTAGATCAAATTAGAGTACAGTTTAAGTCTGAAGAAATGAGGATAACAGGGAACAAGTTGGGAGTTCTTGACTTGATCTGCCTAAGGGTCTGCCACCTTGAAGAATCAGTAACCCCAGCTCAGCTCTCATGATTACCAGGGTGAGGGGAAGAAAACTAGAAACCTGAGTGAATTTGAAAATCCTGTGTCCTTAGTGTTCACTTACAAGGGGAAGAGTAGGAAAAGCATTTCATTGTTTCTTCAACTTCAAAGGACTTCCAACACACACAGGGAAGTGTGTGTTGTCCCCCTTCCTCTAATGGGATCTGGATTCAGGTAAGGAACTTGTGCATCAGATTGTTTTGGATGTATTTCTGTTTCTGTACAGGAGCAATTAACAATACTAGGATCCAGTATCCTTCTCCCTCTCACATAACAGTTCCCCCAGCATTAGATAACTTTTTAAGGACTTGTTATCACCATTACCACCACTACCCCATTGCAGCAGTCCATGGATATTAATGTTGGTTTGCATCTGTGACAAATAGAGTGGGGTAAGGAAGATGGAAACTAGAAGTTCAGGGAGAGGCAAGTAACATAATGCTTCACTTTCAGTGTTGGTGAGAAAGCTAGCATGAGGACTGAAGAATAGCCAGGGATTGCCCCTCAGGAATTTTAGGCAGCATCTTTTCTTTTAGTCAGTCCTTTAGTTAGAATGCTTCTGTACAATTTCTGAGCTATTAAACAATTTAAATTTTCCATAGTAAGATATGTGGATATCTTAGTATCTCTTGAGAACAAGGAAACCAAGAAGTACATTAACAAGTGTCAGTGAAGGTTTTTAATCCCTCATTGTATGCCACTGTGGAGACCTAGGACATTAGCAGGAATGCTGTAAGGCAGCATTGTTCCAATAAAGAAAAATAGCTCTAGTTTCCCTAATGAATTCTGAAAGTCCTTTAAATTTCACATAATAACTAATGTGCCTTAATCCTGACCCCTGCAGCTCTGTAATGGCTGCTAAACAGCAGCATATATCATCAATTAAAATGCCTGCTTGAAGTATGCACTAAAAATGTTGGTAGAAGAGAAGCAGTGCTGCTTTTTAATGCAGGAGGAGAAATCCAGGAGTCAAAATGAGTACATATCCCCATTTGTGAGTAGCTCATTGATTTGAACTCCCAGTAGGTTCTTCCATGGGGAAGAACTTTTTAGGAAACTTGAGCTTACTTCAGAAGAGTGCTGTATTAAGCTGATTGTGGAGATTTGTCTCTGCATGGTTATCAGCCAAGCACATGAAAAGCAGAATATGGATGTTTTAATTCCCCACCCCAGAGCAGATGTCACAGCAGGCAAAAGTGTCCTTTTCCAGGTGACCCAAACATGTTGCCACTGCATTGCACAGAAGAAATAGCTCCCTGTTTGCTGAAGGCAGTGTCTCCTGTTCAGAGCCTCCTTTTGCTGTTTCTCAAACTACCACTGTGGCTTGAGTGTGCCTTTAGCTATCCCAGTAAATATTTACTGGAAAACTAAACTGAATGCATGACAGTATGTGTTTTGCCAGTTACAGTGGCAAAACCCATCAGACAGACCAGATCACATTAAATGGTCATGCAAAATGTGTTCCTACTATGTAGAGAACCTGTAGAGCTTGCAGATGCAATCAACAGAAATATTTCTCAGCTGTGTGTCAGACCACTGTGTCTGGAATGTTAATACAAGAAGGTTTTTAATGTTCCAGGTATTAGCAAGGGTGGGTAAACTGCACCTTAGCTGTGGAGACAGAACTGCCTGCAAAAATCTTGGAACATGGCCAGCCTTCTCCTCTCTGCCATGGTTGTACAGATGCAGAGGGTCACTTGGCTGTGCAGGCTGGAAAGGAGCAGCTGGAAAGGTAAATCTGAGTGAGGTCAGCTGGGGAGTGTGTTCAGTCAGTTTGGAGAGGGCCTGTAAAGTGGTTTTATTTCTGAAGTCAAACAGAGAAGTGTCTGGTCTTTCTTCCAGCCATGTCAGGCTTTGCTCCTGTCTCAGTGTGACTGTCTCATGCTCAGATAGCAACTAGAAAGAGAACAGCTTGTTGCAGCCTAAGTTTTTGTTAGATGTGTGAAGAGAAATACCTTTTCACAAGTGTGCATCCAAATATCCAGATAAATTGATTATCCTAGTTTTTATGAGCCTATGGCCAGTACCACTACATCCATGAGACCAGGCTGTCATGGTTTAATTCCAGATCCCATCTAAGTACCACATAGCCCCTCACTCACTTCCCCTCACCCTATGGGGAGGAGAACTTGAGAAAAAAGTAGACTCATGGGCTAAGAACAGTTTAATAATTGAAATATATAAAATATTCAAAAATAACAGCATCATAATTGCAATGAAAAGGACAGAGAGAAATAAAACCCAAGGGAAACAAGAGATGCACAATACAACTGCTCACCACCTGCTGCCTGTCACCCAGCAGTGATCAGCCCCTCCCAGCCAACTCCCCCCAGTTTATATACTGGACATGATGATCTGTGGTGTGGGATACCCCTTTTGCCAGTTTGGGTCAGCTGGCCACACTCCCCATCAGCTTTTTGTGCAGATCCTCACTGGCCAAGCATGGGAAACTAGAAAGCTCTTGGCTCAGGTTAAGGCCTACTGATCAAAACTAAGCAATCAGTGTATTACTGACATTATTCTCATACTAAATCCAACCCCACAGTACTGTGCCAACTGCTAGAAGAAAATTAACCCTATCCCAGCTGTAAAAAAGACACAGGTTCAGTAGCTGCCTGTTACTCTGGACTGATAACAGATAATGAGCATCTTCTCCAGATTTCTTCATTAGTGGTATGGGAAAGACTGCAGCTGAACAGGACTGGGAATGGTGCTGGTTTTGGACAGCACCATCATAAAAATTTGCAACAGGAAGTACAGATCAAGTATAAACTGCCTTTGCCAGTTCAAATTTATTCCAGAAATACCAACAGAAAAAACTGTGGAGCAGACTGTAGAGGGGATCAGGACTGTGAGCCAGGAGAGCTGAGATCTGCTGCACTGGGTGGTTTGTCATATCTTAGCTGCTGTGAAAACAACAGGTATGGTGAATTCTCAGGGGTGTGATTTGGTTTGGCAGATTGGCTGCTTGGCATATGCCTCTTTGATCCAGATGGAATTTGTGGTGCTCAGTGACCCAGTATTGCAGAGATCCAAATTTAATGGATGCAGACCCACTTTTTAGGGAGTTCGTTGATAGTGCACTTTTAAAGAAAGATGGATAATATTCTGTCTTGAATGTATTTTATATATTGGTGTGCTGTGTATATCGTTATGCAAACCTTATAAAACTGATGTAAAATCACATAGTTCTCTCGGATATTCTTACAACATTTATCTGTTTCTTGTGGAAACCTAGCTAGGGCTAGTTTCTAGCCCTAATTTTTAACAAATTTTTCAACATTTCTTTTACCAAGAAGTGACTTCTTGTCTTGATGCCATTTCATTTTGTAATTTACTGGCTTTTCTAAAACTTCTTTTATCATACTGGAACGTCTGAAGCCAAATGCTGACTTAAAGTGCAACTTTTTAATGTCACTCTTGTGGACAACAGTGTAACCCAGACCCTTACAACAGCTCTAATGCCCTGACACCTGCACTATTGAAAGCTAACTGGAAAGACAGTGGACAGCTGGCTTATCAATTCATGTGCCAATAAACTGAGGGATTATCCAGTTAAATCATGGGGAGAATGAAGCACTTCCCTTTTTTTGGTAGAAGTGAGCGAGTTCATTGCATGAAAGAATATACCCACATGGAAAGGGGGGGTGTGGTTTTACCCCCTTGGAACACAATTTAAAGTCTCCCTTTTTTTGTGTTCCCATGGAGATGACAGTATTATCACTATCCATATGGAATTGGTGATGTGTTTTGTCTTATTTTTGATATTTGATGATGAAACAGTGGTGTTCTTAGTTAATATTCTGGTGAACAAAGCCATTGTTCAGTAAATGAACATCCTAGAAGAATGTGGGGTTTAGCTATTTGCAATTTAATCTCAATGATTTATTGAAAGCAAGGGCAAAGGAATAAAAGAACTAGTAAAATCAGAGTTAAAGGCTTTGACAAAATCATCTTATCTTTCAATGTAACTTAGTGTAGCTCATGACAATATATTAACACACATACTGAGAGTATCTAGGAATGTGTTTTAAAAAGCCACCATATACCAAATCCTACTTCCAACCTCCTTGGTTAGCACAGTCAGTATGTTATCAGCTAAATTACATCTTAAATTTTTAAGAAGCCCAATGATGCATCTGGAAGAGTTTTTTCAGTGTGTTTGAGTAATGCTGGCAAATCCAACCAGGATTCCAAGCATTACTTTGCAGTGCTGGGATATTCAAACTGGAGTTGTACTCCACCAGATTGGCACTGGGGTACCTCCACATAGTGTGTTCCTGTGAGAAAAATGAAGGCAGTTTGACTTTTCTCACATAAATCAGGCACTGTTTCTTTTCCAACTCTTTATTTTGATGTATGGTTTTGAATTTTCTGAATTGCCCATACATCTTACTTTTTTTGACCACTTTTCATCTTACTTTTTTATTGCATGCTACCATCTTTTATAACAATGACTCATATTTAGATCCCTAGGGAGGACATTATTCTTCATCACTATCTGAGACTATCTCCTTCAGTGCTTCCTGTAACAGAAATTAGTTTGAAGAATTAGTCCATTTTCAAAAGACTCTTTCCAAATCCAAGTAGAGCTGCTGTACAATGCCCATGCAGGCACTGGGAAGGAAGTATCTCCTATTACAGCCTCTCAGAGCTGCCCAGAATCTCTGCATGGAAAAGAGGACTGGATGCTGGAAAGAGGACTTGATGAAAACAATAAAGGCTTGGTTTAGCTTTAAGACAGGATTAAGAAGCAATATGCCTTAGAAGAGTGCATCAGTGCATTTTCCATTATGGAAATGCAGGCATTCCACACAGTGAAAAGGATATGTAATTTTCTGTTGTCTTCTATGTATCAATGATGAGAGTGTTAGTTGTGTGATCTAAAACTGTCACATTTGCCTGTAGAAGAAATAGTCAATGTTGCATGTTGTATATATCTTCTTCTAACAACTACTTGGATTATTTTTAAACAACTTGAAGTTAATAAAATAACAAGTAATATTTTAGAGGCACAGTTAATTATCTGTGATTTAATTACAGAAACAAAATTCTAGATTCAACTTTTCAGTGTTCCATTACTGAATTTAATTAATGTCTGTATCTAAATTAGTTTGGTGCAGGGACAATCAGCCTTTCATTTTGAAGTTTTATTGCTAAGCTGCTTGTTATTTGAAACAGCAAATATTTAATTGTTAAGAAATTATCATTTTCTTAAAGCCTTAACATTGTTAAGAAATCACCATTGGGGTGATATTATTAAACTTTCATTGTGATATAAATATCAGGAAAATACAGGCTCATCAAATGGACAATTTTAGCAAAATTTACCAGATATCTTTGTTCACACATTATAGTAATTTCTGGATTTATTTTAAATTTCCTGTGACTTTCTGACTTTAAAAACACTCTTTCAATTTAGATATAAGTTGAGTGTTTACTTCAGAGAACTAACTCTAAAACCATTGTGAAGATGGTTTTCCATTTCCAGAGTAGTTTCTCACCATTGGAATTGTGCACAGGTGTACTAAATTTTAAAGCAGAGAGGCACTGGAGCTGTACAGCATTTAATTAGCTCTCACTTTACTGTTGTGTTAGTTAAAATAGGCTTTGGAGCTGTCAGTTGGAATCAGTGGGTGCCTGTAAAGACATTTTTGTGAGCAGCGTTAAAAGCCTGTTCCTCCAACTGCAGGGGCTCCTGCTGCACCCCAGGGCTGTGCAAGAAACATTCTCAGTGCATTTTTGTGCCTATTAGGTTTCTGGATCATCCTGTAATCCTGCAGACAGCATTGGAAGAGTTCTTGAGGAAATACATGAGGTGTCTGGCATTTGTTCCTGCGACACTAAATATTGTCCTGTTTGTCACAGCACGAGTGGAAAGTGACAACACACACTGCAATTTGCCAGTGTGGGGTAGAGCTGCTTGTTGCTCTCAAGGCTGTGTGCCAAGGGGGAGCACTGGGACAGAAAATTCAATGTTCTTGCACAGAGGTATGAGAAATTGCCAGAGGGGAGACACCTGAGTTACAGGCGTGCTGTGGACAATTACTTACTCTTGGGTCCAGTGTGTATAAAAGATCACAGGATGGTTTGGCTTGGAAGGGATCTGAAATATTGGCCATGTAGCCCATGTTAAGAAAATATAACTGCAAAACTTAGAACATCTCCCTGAAAATTTAACCATCTTGTGTGTCCTGTGTAACGTATTAATGCTCACAACTTTGATTTTCAGTCTGTGTGTTCTCAGATCTCAAGGATTTTAATCTTGTTAGCCAATTTTTGGGCTGATTCTTCTTCAAGAGTGATTGAAGAACAGTTTTTCTGAATAATCAGCTCTAAGTCTTCATATCTGGAGGATATTGCCACAGAACTAGTTTCCCTAAATAAGTTGTTCCCTTATCAATTTAAGTCCTGATTTATAATGGTACTGCTGTAAGCTGATTGCTTCTAGAAGACTAAACACATTTAGAGTCTGCACACTCTGCTTGGTTACTGTACCAGTTTTAGGAACTATTGAAAAAATCAAGTCAATTTGCAATAATTTAATTTACTTCTTATCAGAGAGGGGTGGGGATTGGGAGTATTTGGAGTTTAAGGGATGTGTGTGCAATTATTTAAATACTTGCTATGATTCTCTTTTGCAAGTTTAAAGCTGGGTTTGGAAAGGGTTTGTGTTTGCTTTGTTTTAAACAAGGGTTGTGTTGCCCTTTGAGTTCCTTTGATAGTTAGATGTTTCTAATGTACCACTGTATTCTTAAAGGGGTGCCATTGAGATGCAAAACAAACCAGAAACAACCTGCTTTTCAGTTAAGAGAAGAAAAGTGGTTTTTCCAATATTATTTCTTTCCAGCCAGCTATAAATTAAGGCCTTAAGAAGCAACAAATATTGGACTTTTTGCACTGCTTTGTTCCCTATGGCTCTTTCAGTGAACTAAATTGAAATTGAAATTATAAGAATGAAGTTTTCATTTGACCTGTAGTTGTACATTGCAATCATATTTTAGTGACCATTTTAATGGATCAAGAGCTGAATAAATTTTTCTTTTCACTAACTTTTCCTGTGCTATTTTTTACATGCATATACCATGTTCTATTAAAACTGTAATCCTGTCTCTTCATTTTGAATACCACGAAGTACATTTCTCATTAGCATTCTGTAGATTAAATTTTTCTAAAAAACACTTTTATACATGCATAATTACCAACTTTTTTATTTTTAATATCATTGTGAATTGCACTTAATTTATTTAAATCTCTTGATAATTTGTTTAAACAAGTCAGGTTTTTTAAATGTAAATCTCTTTTTAAAAGATTTCTCCAGCACATGAACTGGTGGGCCTCCTAGTACTGGGTGTTATAAAAGAAAAATACTTAAAGCAAAGAAAAAGGAATTGTGAATTGTAGAAGTTTTTCACAAAGTTGTTAGATATTTAAAGTTCTACATTGAGTCTTTTAGCAATGGTTCATATGTAAAGTTAAAGATAGTTGTTAGGGATATGTTTGATTTTTAATAGCAGTCAAACAAAATTCTTTTTAAAAATGCAAATCAGGCTAATGGAAGCCTGCAGCATCCTGCTGAATCATTTTCTCTAAATAGGAAGGAGGAATCCTATATGTGCTTAACTTTTTCACTCTACTGTGTATTATGGCTCTGAAACTGGAAATGACAAGGAGTAGGCAGAAAACAATGAGGAAAATACACATTTTAAATTGTTATGTTAATAGATCTGCTGCCTTGGGGATGTACTGCTTTTTCTCTGAAGGTAGAAATTATTAATGGGGAATCTCTCTTCTGAATTTGCAAAGGAAAAATGCAGCTCTGTGTTACTGATCCCTCTATCAGAGTCAGCTTTGCAGTTGATTTTATAATACTGAAATGTTTTTGGAATAGCTGTGAAGCTGCAGTTCCCAGTACACAAATACTGAAAGGTGTTTATGTGATGGTGAAAGCAATACTCACATTCAGGAGAAATTTTTGTTTGTTTCATGGCTTTTTCTTCCCAGTGAGTGAGGAATTTTTCATATCTAGATTGAATAGAACTGTCATTCAAGCCTCGCTGAAAAAATAAGAACTGGCAAAATAGATGATGTTCAGTCTTTTGCATTTCCAAAGATACTGTTTAACACAACTGAATGAGGGGTGAAAATATATAAGAACTGTCCCTTAAAGTTTTCTGGAAAGTCTTTTTGTAGACTGGAACTCCACTTTTTAGTTAACTAGTTAGACTGAGTATTTCAGGTCCCTGTGTTTTGCTGATCATCCTCACTGACATCTGATTGCAGCAAAGTACATTTAAATTAAAAAATGGTTTTGTTGATAAATCAGTGATTTGCTGGTCTTTGCCATAATTATTTAGTAAATAAACTTCTGCACTTTCAAGAAATAATCAACTGGCAGTGAGATATTATTTCAGTGAGATATTATTTTTCATGGACCCTTTTTGTTTTCTACAGGATCTGTGCTATTTGTTTGTCCCAGTAAACTTAGTGTCTGGGCTGGCTCTGAAAACCTGCCTATCCTGGCATTTTCTTTAATACAGCATCTGCAGTGCACACATTTCATGTATGTAACTGAAAGCTGTCAGACTAATTTTATTTTTCAGGGAGCAAATACCACCAGTTTCCATAGATGCAGTTTTACAAGCAGATGAATACAAGTATTTTCAGCTGTGAGCATAGTGCTATAGATTCCCTCTTTATTTCTCATTTAGCACTGAGAAATATATACATACTCTTATCCACTACTTGTTAAATATGCACAACTCGTTTCTTCTTTTGCTGACTAAGACTCTTTTAGGTTTCTTTAATTCCCAATTAGCTTTTCTCTGGCTAATGGTATCATTAATGCCTAAAATAGTGCTGTAGCTCTGAAGACTGAAATCATCATGAAGCCAGCAAGTGAAACTCAAGCTCCATACATTTGTATAGCTTTTAATGAAAATTCCAACTGGGCATTTTAAGTGTGGGAGCTTCCTTGTCCAAACTGCATGCTAGTAGAGGCTGCATGGAAATAATCAGTGTTATGCCTGAGAAACTGCTTTTTATTGTGAATTAGGCTGCATTTAGTGCCCTGAAACTCCCTCAGCAGACCACATTTGAGTTTCAGTAGCAAAGTATTCAGGAAAGGCTTTCATTTCATCCCATTTTGCCTTGTTAAGGATTTAGAGCCCAGACTGAATCCCAGGGCTTCAGCCTTCCCTCCTAGGAGTGTTACTCCTACTGCCTAATGTCACTGGGAGAAAACACTCTGGAAAGCAGCAGAACTTTATCTTTTTGTCCCACAGGTGCAGCAGAAAGGAAAAAAGGCAACGTGGTACTGTTCAATTCCCATTTTGACAGGGATTCCCCTCTTGACTTCCCACCTCATCTTGTCCATCTCCCTGAAAAGCTGAGAAAGGGGAGGACAAGTGACACCAGAGCACCCAGTCAGCAGTCTGGGCTAATGAGAATTCCTGTTTCTTGGAAAACAGCAGTAAGAATGCCTGTATAAACATTGCTTTGTAGTTTAGCATTGCTTACAAGGTCACGAGTTTGACTGGTGATCTTTGTGCTTTTTTCTTTTGGATATGCATAGTCCATGTCAGTATTTATCAAAGGTCTTTCTTGATACTTGCTATTTCTCTATGCTCTCAGGAATAGAGGGGCCATTGTTAAGTTACTGCTTTTTGCTAAAGGATAGATCATAATTTTATTAGTTTTTCGTGATTGGAAGCGGGTGCATTCTCTTCTTAATGAAACTCCACCCAGCAACAAAAAGGACAGTTATTTTAGAGATATCCCCTTTGCATGTATTTTTCTGCTTGAAATTTGATCCAATGATCCGGAAGGAATTTGAAGGTGTTTCTACAGCTCATTATGAATTCTGTGCAATGCAAAATCTCAACTTTATTTTTGTCTCAGAAGTACACGTCTGATATAAAATTCCCTTTGGCAAGGAAAAGAGATTTTAGGATTCCAGAAATCCAAATTCTTTTGCTTGTGGTTATGTCCCAGTTGAAGCGTTAGATTTTCCTTGGAGATCTTTCAGAGCCAGGAACATGATTCTTTCAGCAGAGTGTGGTGCACATCAGCTTCTTGTTTAAACTGGTTCATTCTCTGGAGATATGAAGAGATGTGCTGTTCAGTCTGGCAGTACTAATCCAAAGAGACACAAAGGGAAGGGTGAGACCCCAAAGTTTGGAAGCATGAAAGCACAGATACTGGTGCAGTGAGATTTGGTTAATCAGTTAAAGTTTTATTTTTATTAAAAAAAAGGCAGAAACTTGAATATTTCAAAACCATACAACAACATATAAGGTATTTTGGCAATAATCACATTCATGCAATAACTTCCTCCTTTCTTTTGGGATGCAAGAGGAAAAAACAGTACTTTATTTACACCTACAGCTGACAGTACATAACAGCAATTAAAAAATGGAATGTGTGAACTCATGACTTTGTTCATTTAAAAGCAAGTGCTGGGCTTTTTTGTCTCAGCCTGAAGAAAAATCGAGTCCTTTAGCCCCATTTTTTTCTCCTGTTGAATCTGAGTGTCTCAATAAACACTGAGGTACCTCTGTTCATGGCCATGATCTCTGTCTGCCCTTGCAGGGGTCACAAGCGCAAGCTGGATGAAGATGATGCTGCCAGTGAATCCAGTAAAGAATCCAGCAATGAAGATGAGGAAGGAAGCAGTTCTGAAGCAGATGAAATGGCAGCAGCACTTGAAGCTGAACTGAACGACTTCATGTGAGATTCATGCAAAAGATGGAGTTTGTAATTATATTTTGCTTCTCATAAACAGATTGGACTTGGGAAGAGTCCCTTATGTCAGTACTCAATGTTTTTCCAAAATGTGTGTGTATATTTTGCAAAGCAACACAAGAGGTGACACATTATTTTACAAAATTGGAAATAGATGTTTTTAAGTTGTTTTACTAAAGGAAAATATACTTTTTTAAACAAAAAAAAAGTATTAAATGGGACATGGTGTGCTATGCCAAAGACATGTTAGAAGATCTGTAGAACCTTCATGTACAGGACAGTGATACAAAGATTGATTAAACACACATCCAGTTTCTAAAAATATTTCAGGCTGTGGTTTAGAGGTTAGAGTCTTCAAAAAAAGGAGGAGATAAATGAAATGGAATTCTCTGGATAGTACAGCAGGAACCTGATGAACTGATCATCCTTTTCCACAGATAAAGCTATCAAATATAAAAGGATTTTTGAAATAAAGAAGAGCTATTTATATTTGTATAGAAACAGAATGTGATATGCAAGCTTTGTAAACTCTGCACTTGACCCACCTGTCATTTGCTTCTAAGAGAAGACATAATGATCAACATTCATGGTTTTAGGTTACTTTGTTGAATAGTTGGGCTCTTTAGGGGCATCTTTTAGATTTTTAGCTTTTCTTCTCTGTAACCAGAAATATAGCACAGCAAACTGTGTGGTCCTGTACTGCCATAAGTTACATATTCACCCATTTGTGTTGTCTTGGAAAGAACGAGTGCTACTTAAGTCTAGATAGGATTTAATTTCTTTGACAAGAGATCTGATGTAAAGTTTTTGTATATTCTATTTCATATTTGACCCACAAAACAGATTTTCTTTCATTTAATAAAAGTTCATTTTGTATGCTTTGTTTCCCCTTTCCTGTTCATTTGCTTCCATCAAGCGTAAGGCACTTCTCTGTAATCTTTCCTTTTTTCTGCATGAAAATAATTAAAAACCTTGTGCAAATTCAGGCAGGTGGCTGAGGCAGAGAAGAGAAACACTGGCTCAGATGATTTCCTTTTCTTTGGTACATGAACTGTTACATCTTGACATTTTCTCTTCAACTGGCTTCAGAAATTACCACAAGAGTTGTTGCTCTGGTATAGAATTTCTGAGGCTAAACTCATGGTTTATTCTCAATTGTTAGAAACTGGAGAGTCAAATCCTTTTAAAAATACCTTTGCAAAAGAAGACTCATTAGTTTGTATGTCATGGTTAAAAGGAAGTACTTTCTGCACCAGAAATACTTCATTTTGCCACTTAGCAGTAAAACAACATTTCAACAGAATCTTGGCTGCTTTGCAAATAACAGCCTGGTTTTCCAACCTGCATAATGACAATAAAAGGGAGACTAAGAAAATACAAGAATCCTCTCAGGTGAACACTTTTGCACTTCATAATGCAAGGTCAGCATCCACAGACAAAAATAATGGATTTTGTGGGAAAATGTTAAACTTCCTGGACACTTCCATAGGTGACATGTAGCTAAAGGCTACATTGCCCTGCCTGCTGTGGCTCTCCACAAAAACAAGCAGGATGTCTCCAAGTGAGTTCCATTGTATAACACAAGATAAAGACTAATGCTTGTAAAATGGGAAGTCAGAATACTTTTTTCCCCAGCAACCTCCATGCAGCCTCCCCAGCTGTCTGAGGATGACTCCTTACAATTAAATATTAAAATGTCAGGGGTTGTGGGGACATGTTTTGTGTTTTCCTAAAACCCCACTTGAAATAATTTGAAATAACATCAGCTTCTCAGGTCACTGTGATGCTGCAAATGACTTGACAGCACAGATTTCAGAAGAGACTTGTTGTGGCTGATGATCTTTGCCAGTCACGCAATTCTGTGGCAGCATTGGGGCTCTGAATGCTCTGTAAACACAGGCAGTGAGCAGAGCTGGGCAGTGCTCTGCCTTGGTTTGAGCTGCTTCCTGGCTCCTGCTTCCCTGGCACTGCAGCTGTCTCACAGTACTTGTGGGGGGATTCCATACAGCCAAGCTTTTTGGTTGCTGCATCTTCTTCCCAGCTGTATTTTATGGTTGATGTTTTTGGTTTAACTGGTGTGTGTGTCTGCACAGGAGTTGGAAAAGTGATCAGCTCTCCAGGAGACCAAGTATCATGTGGACCCTGCATGAACACCAGGTGATGGCTGCCCACCAGACAGAGCTGCATCTCTCTGGGGGTCTGGTGCCAGGGCCAGGATTAAAGCCAAGCAGTTCCCTAACAACTGTTGACACAGGCAGCTCTGATTTGGACATCAGTCACTCAGGTATCTCTAACAACCCCTGCTTTCCAGTCTTTGAAGTGGGGGGACCAAATATGGGGAGAGTTGAGAGGCACCAACCCATTGCTGACTGCCAGAGCAACCCAGAAGGCACTGAGCCTGCTTTCTGCCTGGGTGTAGATTCCTGTTTGTTGAGGTGGACACTGGTCACCAGCCTCTCTCTCTGCAAAGGCAGGAGAGAGAAATGGAAAATTTACTAGATGGTAAGTTAAATGCCCTGGCTAACCTGCCAGCAAAAAGTCTTTGGATGTATGAAGTTGTCAGTCACTCCCACTACCTTGCACTTTGTTGAAGATGCAGGAGCACCCTAGGAAAAGCTCTTTGTTAAAAAGCTCTTTGTTAAGTGACCTACATCTTTTGACTGGTTGTTTCATCCTACCTTCTTGACCTACTTCTGTACATTATGTAGCTGGCAAGGCCTCACTGCCAGCAAGGGCTCTCTCACACCTGAAAGAAAGACCCAGACTGTTGAACTTAGTGGGCAGTGCTGGTTTCTGAAGGGGTATCAGGCATGGAAGTGAGCATGGGAGGGTTATACATGTTGCTTCATTAAGCTTTGTAAGCACATACTGTCACTGCTGGCCAGGAAAGGTGGCTCCTGAGGTCTGATGGTAAGGGCATCATTTTGATTTAAAGACCAAGTTTTCCTTTTTCCTTCTCAATTTGCCCTCAGCAGTTCTGTGAGAATGAGAAGACATCACAGCTCTGAGGGGATCATAGAATCATAGAATAGTTAGGGTTGGAAGGGACCTTTAAAGGTCACCTAGTCCAGGCTGCAATGAGCAGGGACATCTTCAGCTACACGAGGTTGCTCAGAGATCTGTCCAGCCTGGCCTTGAATGTTCCAGGGATGGGGATGCAGTGGGACCCATGATAACAGCAAAAACATGGGGGGGTGGCTGAGCTTTTGTCCCTGTGCATGTGCTGGGGAGGGAGGAAGACACAGGAATGGTGTCACTTAGCACTGAGATGTGAAAAGCTCCAAGCATGAAAACACTTTAACTGGTTTATGCATATGTGAAGTGGGCCCTCGAGCCTTCTCAGTGTTAGGTAGTAACATCCTCTGTGGAGGGTGGGAAGTCTCAAGTTTCCTTCCTGGCACTACTGCTTGTGAAATAGGTGACTGTCTTACAAGTGTGAAAATACACTTAAACCTGGAGCTTTATCTAAAGGTTTCTCAGCTCTGCCTAGTTTTACTACAGTGAACGTTGCAGTAGGTGACAAGCTGAAGAATAAATATATAATGTTGTTGTTAAAGAAGTGGATCTCATCATGAAGCTGAAAGTTGCAGCATAAGAAGACTCCAAGTTCTCACTACCTGCAGGCAAGCTTTTTATGCATTTGTTTTTCCTATCCAATAGCACCTTCTGTTGCCATTTCAGAAGTGTTTGGAGCCCAGCCTCCACTTACAGCCCCCACTCCCCTCCCTCTCTGAGGAACAGGAGGCAGCAGTGTCTAATCTCCCAGGCAGCATCACTTAGAGCAGCCATACATACCTACAGGTATGTTCCCTGTTAACCTGGGTGCTTTCTTCCTGCAGTTTATTTCTAATGAGATCTTCCTGCTCATCATTAATAGTTCTTATTTTATCATATTGTTCTACCAGCCTTTCCCCTCCCCATGCAAAAAGAACATGGGTTTATGCAGCACTTCTTCCAATCCCGTCACCTGTCTGATCTCCACATAAAAATTCCAAAACCAGCACTAGATGTAAGATTTCCTCCCCCAGCACAGGCTCCATTGACAGAATTCTCCCCATCCTGATGTGCAGCTACTGGCCCAGCATAAGCCCTGTGATCCCCCAATGTGAACCCAGCAGATCCAGAAGTAGCTCTCAGGCATGACCACACAGGTAAGATACAGAATCACAGAACAGTTTGGGTTAGAAGATCATCTAGTCAAACTCCCTGCAATTAGAAGGGACATCTCCTAATGACCAGGTTGCTCAGAGCCCCATCCAACCTGACCTTGAATGTTCCCAGAGATGGGGTATCCACCACCTCACTGGGCAATTAGTTCCAGTTTCACCATCCTCATTGTAAAAACTGTCTTCCTTATATCTAGTCTGAATCTACTCTCTTTTTATTTACAACCATTACTCCTTGTCCTATAACAACAGGCCTTGCTAAAAAGTCAGTCTCCATCTTTCCTTTAAGTACAGGAAGGAAGTCCTGCTCAGGAGAGCAGGAGGATGAAGGACCAACCTGGTTGCCCACACAATCACTACCTGAGGTGCTGGAAGCTTCACAAAACCCATCTAGGTAAGTTTCAGTTTCTGTAGATGGAAAGAAGCTGCCAGAGTTCTTATAACTGAGAGTCATCAACTGGCTTTACTAGATAGATAGATAGATAGATAGATAGATTAGATAGATAGATTAGATTAGATAGATAGATTAGATAGATAGATTAGATAGGTAGATATATAGACAGACAGACAGACAGACTATAGTAACAGAATGTCTGAAGTGGGGAGGGACCTCTGGAGGTCATCTAGTCCAACTCCCTGATCAAGCAGGGAGGGCCACCTACAGTTGTTTGTCCAGGACCATGTCCAGCTGGTTTTTGGATGTCTCCAAGGAAGGAAAGTCCACAGGCTGTGCTCAGTCACCCTTACAGTAAAAAGATACCTTTTTTTGTAAGGGATGTGAAAGTGGAAAAAGAATAAGCACAAGGAACATGATTGCTGTTGCATATGTTCTATGAGCTCCTTAACTATTCCATGGTGGCTAAGACAGTGGAGGCATAAAGCAGGTGTTGTTCTCACTCTTTGGTTTCTCAAAAAGCTGAAACTTTTGGATGAATGATGGCCAGAAGCCTATTTTCCAAGTCCAGTACCACACACTGAACTGGAGAATTCCCTACCACGTGTTAATCAGAGTGTGTATTTTAATATATATGTGATGAAGTTTTTGAGTCACTTGAGATTTTATATGGGAACAAGGTTTGAGAAGGATGCCAGGCACCTGGAACAGAGGATTGCTAGAAATGTGGAGAAACAGAGATGAGGTATAAGCCAATCCCTCTTTTGCACAACCTCAGTTTCTGGTATAGCCAATTATCCTTTCTGCTTCTCCTCATTCTTTGTGACTTTCTCATTTTCCTGGAGGGGAGGAGGGATGACCCATGACCTGCTACCAGGGGAGGATGGGGTAGTGCACAGACCCTAACCTCAGGGCACTAAGATCATTTACTTGGTGAGATGGGGGCTGATTTTGACACAGATTCTGTAGTGTGCACTGAGCAGAGGATGGATTTGATGTGTTTCCATTGCTCTACGTTGCTGAGTTGCACAGGCACTTTAAAGCCCCTGGAGTTCTCTCACCCCTGCAGGTCTCATGCAGACAAAGCCTATGTTGCCACCCTGTGAGACAGAGCTCCCTTGGCAGAGGATGTTTCCATGATTAACTCTCTTTTCACCATCCTGTTTCCTGACAAGACAAAGAGCCACATCTGGTAGATAAAAGCATACATGGCACTTCTAAAGGTCTGCACCCCAGGATGAAGCTGAACTGATTTGGTCTAACCATTGGGTAAGTTTAGAGGCACTTTAAAGGTCAAGCAGATGTAACAGCAGAGGTAAAAGTGCCCTACCTGTGGCATGGACAGCTGTGTTGCTGTGTGCTGTCCTCTTCCACTCTGCTGTCCTCCATGAGTCAGTATGTCTTGCTGGGAGGCAGAACAGAGCCAGACCTTCCTCCTGAGTCACCACTGCCTCGCCCTGAGCTGCATTTTCTCTTCCTGAGCCAAACTCTGGCCAGAGCTGGCAGACAGTAACTGTATTACAAAGCCATGTAGATTTAATAGGCAGTGACAAAGCAGCCATACTTCTAAGTGTGCCATGGGACATGAGCAGTGCAGGAGTTTCTCCTCTGTCCCTTCTACATCTGCCAGGGGAAGGTTTGAGAAAGCAAATCACAGTGATGGGTCTCTGCTAATGTTAATCATGAGGGCCAAGGACTATCAGAAGGGCTGAGTCCTCCTCCCTTTCCCTTCTCTAAGGGTCTAAGCTCTAAGGGTCTAACCTTCTCCAACAGCTCTAAGGGTCCAAGATTGTTTGCCTGTCTCATCTGCCAGACTTTGGATGTTGTTGCTCTTTCACAACATGCAAGCTGTTCTTGCTGAAGCACAACATACCTTTGCTGTTGATCAACTGCAAGTGGCAAAGCCTGTAGGCAGCAGCCTCCTCCTCATCATGCTGCTTTCAGAGCAAGCACTGGTGCTTTTTTGGCAGAAAGTACAGCAAGAAATCAGAAAAGGTTTTAATCTTTTCAGATCTACCACTGTGGATATGTATGACCCTTTCAGGACATAAGTATTAAATATGTCACTTAGTGCCAGTATAAATGGTGCTTGGGAAGTTCTCTGTTTTAATTAAGTGGATGCATTTGGTCCTCAGAGAGCTCAACATGTACTTGGGTGAATAAATGTTTTAATAATTCAACTTCATCTCTCCTAATCTCGTAGCTGCAACCCACAGAAAACCTTTCTTTTCCTCGACACTGAATGCCAAATGAAGAATGCTCCATTTGATTTCTCTGCTTTTTTACTTTCTGTCCTTGGATCCAATTTCTCAGCCAGCCTCACAGACCAATATCCCACCACAGGACCCATGTGCTCAGCCCTGTGCTGAGTCCCCAGGGTGCAGCCAACAGCCAGCATCCTCCTTGGCTCTCCCTCCCAGGGCTGCCTGAGGAAGCAGAGTTACCTCAGAGCAACAACTGTGTGTCTACCAGTATCCAGCTACATCACTGACCATCACCTTTCACTGGTGGAAAAGGCACTTCAGCTTGCTTGCACAAAACACATCTTCCCCTGCAGCTGACATATCAGTAGTCCAAGCCACTTTTCAGCACTTTGTTCTTACCTTGCACTTTAGATCTCTCTTCTTTTTTAAAATTTATAAGGCAGCTGAGGAGGTGAGAGCAGGCCTCAGGTGGGCTGTGAGATGGAAAAGAAAGAAAGTCAACAGTCTAGAAATTGTGTATCTCTCACTGCAGAAGCTATGTTTGGCCTGCATTTCATTTGAACATAACCATCCAGCAAGAAAAGGTATTGGTCAGGCATTTTCACTGCTCATGGTACTGTCTCTAAATATTCCAGATGGCCTGGAGATGTGCACTGGATTTAGCACTGCAGTTTTGAGATGCTGGTGTTATTCTGTAGAGTTGTACAGTTGCTGGAACAGCCTTGTCTGCACAAACTGTTTTTCTGTGGAAAAACACTCCTCCACTTCTCCACGCCATACCCACCAACATCTGTAAGACACCACAACGTGCTGTCTGCATGTTACAACCCTGGAATTCTTTTAAAGACAGGAAGAAGAAGAGAAATCTGGCACATTGAACAAAGTCTGTTTCCTTACTTGAGGAGGCCCTCGGTCTAGAAGAGGAAGGAGGATGGCAAAACAGCAGTTCATTGGATTAGTTGTCCTCTCCAGCATGTGCCCAACACCTACTGCTGTCCTTGTAACTTGAACCACAGCCCATCACAGGCCACTGAGCAGAGGTTTGCTTTGTTACAGGAGAGTGGCTCTGCTCATCTGTCTGCCAGTGGGTGCAGACTGCTGCACAGCAGGGGTTAATTTCATCTGTGGCCTTACATAACTTTTAATTGCCTGCATTTGACATCTGTGAGGCTAAGGCACTAACAGCCACAGTGGAAGTGCTGAGGAGTAAGTCTGTGAGTAATTCCTGTTTTATCCCCAGCTTATACCATTTACCTCATTACAGTACTGCCTGCAGCCTTCAGCTGCTCTCTGCTCCCCCAGAGTTAATAGATTTCACATGTCTCAGTGCCATGTAGACACAGCACATAATCTCCCCCTGTGTCCATGGCCAGTGGGTTGGTGTGGAGACAACTCAAGTGCTCTGTAGCTGGGATGCAGCAGCTGCCATTGAAAATATCCAGTGTTCAAAGAGCAGCCCTGGCCACAGCTCTTTGCTGGGATGCAGCAACACAGGAACAGCTGCTGCCTGCAGAGTAAAAACTCTGCCTCTACTGGAAAGGGGCAGGTTGCAGCTCAGTCACCTGGGGCTGCAACCACCCTGGAGCAACCCTGGGCAGGACATTTTGGGCCACTCACTACAGGACAGTCACTGAGATGCTGAAGAGTGCCCAGAAAGGGACCATGCAGCTGGTGAAGGGTCTGGAGCACAGGTCTGATAAGGAGTGGCTGAGGGAGCTGGGGGTGTTTAGCCTGGAGAAAAAGAGACTTGGGGGGGATCTTATTACTCTCTACAACTATCTGACAGGAGGTTGTAAACTGGTGGAGGTCTGTTTCTTCTCTCAGGTAACAAGGGAAAGGACCTCAAGTCGCATCAGGGCAGATTTAGTTTGGTCTTAGGACAAATTTGTTCACTGAAAGGTTGGTCAGAAACAGGCTGCCCAGGGAAGTGGTGACATCACTGTGCCTGGGAGTTTTAGAAAGATGTGTGGATGTGACACCTAGGGGCATAGTTTAGTGGTGGATTTGGCATTGCTGGGTTGATGGTTGGACTCGATGACTTGGAGGTCTTTTCCAACCCAAACTATTCTATGAATCAGCCCCTGTGCACCAGTCTCTGCCTGGGTTTGGGTGAAGCAGGTCCTTGTGATCAGCATGAGCTCTATCACCCTGCACACTCATCTGGAATCCAGGTCCTGCTATTAGGGACAAAAATACATTGTTTTTTTAAATACCCCCATTGCTTGTTGTCTCTGTGCTGCAAAAGGCTGCAGGACACCATGGGGGTCCCAAAGAGGCAGCTCCTGCCTGCTGGAAACTGTCCTGCTCCCTTGGCAGGAACCCTGAAGCCCTCTAAGGAGCTCCCACTGGCTGAGGAGGTGCTCTCTTGCATCTCTGGGAGCTGATATGGACCACTTTCCAGCCCAGAAGTAAGAATTTAAAACTTCTGGGTCATTGTCAGAGTATTTGGAAACTTAGAGAACACAAAGGAGAAAATATTTCCATTACTCAGTTTCCTGATGTGACACTGAAGGCTCAGTGTGCAGTTCTCATGCTTTGATGTTTGCTTGGCTTCCTTGGAAGATATTTAGTTAATAATTATAATTTAATAGACTTTATCTGTAAATGTAGCTGCACAACTCTTGTGACACACTGCTGCTACAAAGCCAGCTGTTACCAACTCCCTTTCGTGGCATTACAGTGGTTTCTGGAGTCTGAAAACTACAAGAATTTCAATTTACACCTTAAGAAAATGTGAATTTTCTTTACTCCTTCAGGTTATGAAGCAATTTGAAATCATGTCTTGGCTGCACTGTGAAAAAGCTCAGCACCAACAAGAATACCTGATGACTTTTAAGCAGAGCTCACAGATCTGTGAGGGTTTACATACAACTTTGAATGTGAGTGGGCTATGAATAACAATAGTAGTCTTGAGGCAATGAGGCGTAATGAGGTAAGGAATATGAGAATTTCCCACTGCTTTGAAATGAGACTCCTGCAAATCTTTTGTGAAATTTTGACATATCTCAAAGAAACATTTTCTAAGGAGCATGTGGGCTGCAATATTGGGAACAGGTCCTTCCAGTATTACCCAGTATGGATACTGCCTCAGAAATTACATCCAAATGTTTTCAGACATGAGTATCTTATACATACATTCTTTATGTTCTGCTATGTGAGATCAGGCACTGGAGGGTGCATTTGTTTTCCAGCAGAGAGGATGTGAATGGTGTAGTTTGAAGAGAGGAGCTAAAGCTCAGAAATAAATGCTTGCTATGAAGTATCCTACAAAACAATAAAGCTAGACCAAGATTCAGAGATATTTGGAGGGAGAGGTATGCAAACCACACCAGACACCAGTAACTTCCATGCAGTGGCATTAATATGAGGCCCTCACAACAGAGGGATGGAGAATATGAAGACAGACTGAGAGAACTGGGGATGTTCAGCCTGGAGAAGGGAAGGCTGCAGGGACACCTCATTGTTTTAGCTCCATACTTAAAGGGGGCTGATAAGAAAGAGGAAGACAGGCTTTTTAGCAGGGCCTGCTGTGACAGGATGAGGGGTAATGGTTGTAAACTCAAAGAAGGTGAATTCAGACCTGTTTTAAGAAAGAAATTTTTTGTGGTGAGTGGTAAAACACGGGAGCAGGTTGCCTAGAGAAGCTGTGGATACCTCATCCCTGGGAACATTCAAGGCCAAGTTGGACAGAGAAAACCAATCTAGTTAAAAATCTCCCTGCTCAATGCAAGAAGGGCATTGGACTGGACGACCTTTAAAGGTCTCTTCCAGCCCAAACTATTCTATGATTCTACGAAAAACATCAAGGCCCTGAAGCTGAGCTGCTGCACCAAGTTGATTTGAAGCATAAATTTTGAAAATATAAAAATAGGCTTTTAGCAGGCTGCCTGACAGAGGCAGAGACATTGTGTGGGCAAGCTGTTCCAGAACACGGCTGTGCAATGGTTATTAAGAGCTGTACTTCCATAATAACAGTGCTGGGAGGCTTCCTTAGTAAAGAATGATAAGCAAGTTTCCACTTCTTCCTTGCTGAGACCTGGAGGCAGCACTGTGCTTGGTTAGCTCTGGTGCATTATCCTGTAATAGCTGAGCAATGTACTTCAAGTGAAGGATGAATAATAGAGTGTTTTTTCTCCCTTCCTCACCCCCCACCACTTTACTTTCAGAATAGCATCTTCCATTGTTGGTTATTGTCATTATCAACTGATTTCCCCAATGACTGCTCTAACCATCATTTCCTTGCTTCTGGGCATTAAGCAAAGATTGCTGCAGCATAATTGGATTAATTTAGAGACTGACTTTGAACAGCATAATTGATCTGAATTTTATTCTGTTTTCTCTAGCCACTTTTTTCACTAAAGATCACAATGTGGCAATGCCTTTGAGCCCAGGAATGGGCTCAAGTCTTCTACAAGCAAAACCTTTGCGAGTGGGAGCCCCTCCTTGCTGAGTGGGTTCCTTCACACATATTCCATGCACTCTACCTCTGGGGAGGGGTTCCTGCTGGGCTTCATTCTCCTTCCTTCTGCCATTTTTTGCAGGGCTTCAAGTGCCAGAAGAATCACGAGCCGACTCACTTCACCATCACTGGAGGGGTTGTTTTGTGCTGCAGGAAGGGTTTTGTTCTCTGGCACAGGGCATGTCCTTGCTGTGGCATGGGGTGTGGGTGATGATACACCCAGGGACCTGCCTGCCCAGCTGTCCCTGTGTGGACCTTGCTTTGGGGATGCTCCTGCTTTGGGCAGGCTTGGCTCTAACACCACAGAGGCATTTCCAGGCATTTAGCTGTGTTGCTGCAATACCCAGCACAGGAAAACTTGCATTCTGCCACAGCTTCTACCTGGGTTTTGAGTCTCTCTGTCACACAGATGCAGGTGTGGAGCACAGAGTGCCCTGCAGCCACATCCCTGGAGCATCACCAGGGATCCCCAAAACCAGCTTCATAGTTCACTCCCAAAGCTTATTCTTATTCTATGTACAACATCTTCTCTTGGTTTTCATCAGGCATCATGCTACTTCATCAAGTTTGGGTTTTTAATTATAAAGTAGAATAATTTGTATCATCTCAACTGAGCAGCATGGCTGCAGCCCATCCTCCTGGGTGTAACCTCTGAGCTCCCCATGCCATTTCAGCTCCTCTCAGCTGACTGCAGGGCTTGGCAGAGGTGCCCAGCATATCCCCTTCTTCATATAGGACTTTAGGACAGTGGTTACCTCAAAGACAAACCCACAGAGGAGTAGGATGGGATCCTAGAGTGAGTCACTCAGGCTTCTCCCAACATACAAACAGTGGATGGAACTTTTATATTCCCACCAAGCCCAAGGCTGCCATCCCAGTAATTTCAGCAAAGATGAGATGTCCTTGTTGTGTCTTTGGAGAGCACCTGGCTCTCATGTTCAGCTGTGGCAGCATCCTGGAACTCCCTCTCAAAGTAGAAAAGGAAATGTATACATCTGTGTTACTGTCTCCCACTCCAGTGCCAAGAAACAACAGAATTAGAACAATGTTGGTATTGAGGGCTATTGGCCTTTGCCCTTCCTATTGTTTTGGCCAAAAGGAGTGATGCTGCCCAACATAAAGCTCTAGAATCCAGTCCTCTGAAAGCTACCTAATTCTGTGCCTGCAGCAACCTGGCATCCTATTTCCAAATAAATCAGGGACAGCAGGGATGTAGACAAGTCACTCCCTCTTACCCACTGATGTAGGATATTCCCCTGGAAAATCAGCTGCTCCTCAGTTATCAGCACCTCCTGCTGCAAGCATCAGCCTTGGGGTTCGTGCATCCTCCCTGCACTGCTGCCTGCAAGTGCCATAAGACAAAAAAACACCTTCCCTGATGTTTTTCCATACAAAACCATGTATGTGCACTTGCAGGTGTCCTTTGGCACATAAAGGCCAAGATCATTGGAGAAATGTTCAGAAAAACATCATTTCTACAAGACACACAGTAGATTTTACCCACTTCTTCTCCTGCTTGATATCATCTTGCAATAAATTTCTTGATGGTTTAGTTAAGTTAATGGGAAGAAGCCACACCAATGGCATTAGCCATTTCCTTAGAGTGACCTCCAGCAAACTGATGCCTAGGAAGATTTTCCTCCCAATATCTGAACAATAGTTTTTAGGGGTCAACTTTGCCAGCCTTTGCTAACCTTGCTGCTTCTACTGCTCAAATACCAAGAATGTGACTCCAAGAATGTCCCAAATCCTTCAATCTTTTTTGGCTCTTAGCTCTCAGTCTCTGGTAGGAAGTGCACCCTTAATCACTTGACTTTTGGGTTTTGCTTCCAGCTTTCTGGGTTCTTCCTGGTAGCACAAAGCCAAGAAGAGAAAATGGCACTGGAGATGTGATTCTGCTGGACACACACAGTGCCCCACCAAAACTCCTCTTCCCAACATCTGGAAAACTTTATCCCTTGCCCATATATGCCTCTTCCTTCTCCTCTATCTCTTAGTCATGCTCCCCTTCTCACACACTTTTTCTATGCAGATATTACAATTATCCAGGAGGCTGTAATGCATTGGAAGATTTCTTTTCCCTCCTCCACAAATATCTAAACTTATCCCTAACTACCTAGCTAATCTATCTATCAGATCCAAATGTCCCAGCATTTGAGGGGGTTTGGGTTTGGGATTCTGATTCTGGGTCATCTAGAGAAAACATTGAAAGGTCACTGTGTTTTACTTTGTCTGGCAAACGAAGCTGAAAGTTGCCCAGAGCTACTGGAGGAATGTTCTGCCTGAAACCAATACCTGCAAACATGGGGTGACTAATTTGGGTCTGAAAGTGTTTTATGGAAGTATTGTTTCACTTTTCATCTTCTCTTTACTTTTCATCACTTCTTTAAATCCCACCAAAGACAGGCTTTCTCACAACATGATGCCTTGGCACACTCACTCAATGATATTGACTTCCTAATGGAACAGGGGAATAAACCAGGAGATTAAACTGCCCAATCAATTGCCCTCCTGCCTGTACTATGTGTGTTATTTCCCATCACACACATTCAACATTGCACTCTATGACCATTAACACAGTGGGTGCTGATAGACAATGAAATGTTAGACAGCAGCACACTAATAAAAGGTTTAATGAGTAATATAATATCCTTACCAACAGCTACTGGAAAGTTGGTTTAGGGAGACAGGAACTGTGTTGGGGCACATTGTACATCACATAGGGTTGTCTGTGCTAATAAGTAAATGCTCCTTTATCACAGGGCTGGTGTGGAAACATCGATCTGAAGAGAAAACTGAGTTTGAGGAGAAATACCCCCCTGGATTATAGAGGTGGATGGAGCAGACATTACCTCCTAGCAACACATTTTTGATGCTATGTGGCTGAACACCTCAGCAGGACATTAATGCCAAGAAATTTACCAAGCATATTTCCAGTTTCCACGCTGTCAGGTTGCCAAGTGTTACTCCTTGCTCCCAGAATTTGCCATTCAAATCTTACCTGTGGTTCCCCTCTGCTTTATGAAACAGGACACAAAACTGCACTTCTTCCCAAAGAGAGGGTCAGATTTGCAGCTGCCCTGTTAGGGCTTCTCACTCCCAACTGACACCCTTTCCTACTGATGCTCTTGTATTTACCAGTCTGGAGAAATCCTTTGGGCATCTGCTGGACAGCCTGGCTGTGGCACAGCTGGGTTTGCAAAAAATTAGCTTGTTAAGTCCCTTTATCAACACTATTTATAGTCTTTATGTATTTCAAGACTGCTCCCTTGTTCCTAGGCTGTACTTGTCTCTTAATCCAACTAATCATCTAATATGTTTTGAAGTATTTTCATTCTTCCTCGTAAACCAAACTTTGGACCTTGATGAATCTGTTTGCTGCACTGATCTGAATCCTCTCCCTTTTATCATATCTTCTTCATCTCATAAAGAAGTGAACAGGCTATTCCAGGTGTGACTGTGAAAAGATTTTATCTATATATTCCAGCCTCATTATGTGTTTCTCTGACTATTTTACCTTCTTATCCTGCATTGCAAACACAGCCCCCTAAGATTTTTTCCATGTCATTTCTCTACAGGTTTATCTGATTGTGCATGTCTTAGATTGTTCTTTCCCCTTGTGACTTAGAATAGCTTTTCATTTTGATTGGGTTTCATTCCATAAATGGTATCTCATTTTCTCACTTTCTCCCTGTATTTTTTTTTATCTAGATGAGTTCTATCCTATTTTTTTCATATCTTCTTTGTATTAGTAATTTCACTCAATTTAATATCTGGGGATTTGATTAAAATATTCTTTATTCTTTACTCTAGATAATTATTAAAAGCATAAAAGAACAGATGCATGTTATTTAACAAATGTCTCTGCTAGTGTCCCTGCCAACCCATAAGTGGTTACTTCCACCATTTGTTTATAATGTTTAATTTTATTTTTAAAAGGCACATGATCATCTCTTAACCCTAGTAACTAATGTTGAGATTAAGATTGAATGGACATTCTTATAAAATATTCTACAAATAACTCCAAATATAACAGGAGGAGGAGGTCATAAGAGATGACCAATGCAGCCTCTTTTGTCTGCAGTATTTGTATTATGTGTTGTTTTCCCAGAGCTGTATGTTTTTTAATTTTGCTGTTATTAACCTTGACCAAAAAAGGGGTGCTCAGAAAGATATGACATTTCCGTGCTTTGCATTATTGACTGTTGTTTTATTTTTAAATTAAATTCCACTCTGAAGGGACAATACCTTTCAAAGGAAAAAAATAGGCTGTCTTCCTTCTGTGACAAAACTACTGGAAAATAGAGGTTACTTTTTGTCATAATTATTTGTGTTTGCAGTTGTTAGGAAAGGTATTTTCTAATTTCATACTCCCACTGAAACCATGCTCTGCTGGCTCCCTTCCCCTCCCCTTCTCCTGTGGTGGCTGGAGAGGAGAATTGGAGGCACAAAAGGCAAAGATCACAGGTTGACATAAGAATAATTTACTGGAAACAGCAATGAGGTAAGAAAATGACCAGTAACAGCAGCACTATTCATAACAAAAGTATGAGAGAGAGTGATTGACATTCAAAATGCCCACCAAGGGCCCATCCTACCCTGTGCCAAGATTCCCAGACCTGGGAGAGCTCCTCCCCATTCCAAAAAAATAATTATGGTGCTATAGGATAACCATGCCCCTAACCCAGCCATGCCTCCTCCTGGCTACTGCAAAAATTAACCTGGCCACAATCAGGACACCAGTGAAATTAATTAAAAATCTGTCCTCATGCTGACTGCTGTGGAAATCACCTCGTGAAAGGTAAAATTCTGTTTCTTATGGCATAAAACGGGGTCTTATTTTTTGAAACACAATTCAGTTCTTCCAATAAGTTCTTGGAAAATTACTGGATCCCTCTATATTTTTCCCTGTTTCAAATATTATGTACAAGAATAAAACAAATTTTGCAATGCACTGTGAACATACTGTCCCAGAACTGGAAAAAAAGGTAATTTTTCTGCTTCAAGAGGAACAAATTATCTCCCTTTCCTCATTAACCTTTCTATAAGCTACATGCTGGTAGATAAGCAGTTACTCTTATAGTGCTCAAGTTTCTCTTCTGTTTTCCTGTGCAGCTATTCAGCATCTCAGCCATTCTCCATTCATCATTAATTTCAGGCCCTTTGTAATTTGTAAATGGCATTGCAGAATTGCTCACACAAGCATTGTAAAAAGGAGAGTTTAAAGTATTCAAGGGTCTCAGCTGAGTATTCCCTGCCTGTACAGAGAGTTGTGCTGAGGGCAGCTTTGTAGGCCTTAAAAGAGCACCAAATATTTCCAAATATTTTTTTCTGTAAAATCAAATTCACAACAAAAAATGCATCAGAAATGCCTCGAACTAATGTGAAATAAAAAACAACACTGAAAGAACACATGACTGTCAGGATGCAACTAAAGTGGTCCACAGACAGCAAGTGGCTGTCAGGGTACACACATTTGGTTTAGCCTGTAATTACACAGGCTAAATGTATTGGTCTGACAAAAAATAAAACCCAACTATTTTCACTCAATTCAGTGAGCATTTCCTGCTGAAGAGGTATGAATAAGTGACAGAGCATAATTTTGCCAGGGGAACTTGAATTTTTGCTCATTTCCCCCTTGTAATAAGCAAAGCCAATTAATTCTACATGTTGAGTTGATGAGTAATGGTTCCTTTTAGGTACAATGATGTCATATTGCCAGTATATATGCCAGCACTTTCTTAATCTCTATTCAACATACAGAGACCAATGACAGTTTACTGAACTTTGTTGTTCAGTAAGCTCCACATCCAGTCAGTTCAGATTATTTAAAACAGACTTTACACAGGAAGGTGAGACTAAACAACAAAAACTGAATGCTACTCCATAATTAAATCTAAAATCAAACGTAATTATTATAGACCACTAATGCAAAAAACTTTAAAAGAAAGCTTCATCTTAGCCTCGAAAGTTGGTTTTAAATTATGTAAGTTATATTTTATTACACAGAACCTTTAAAATTGTTTTCACACTGTAGCTGGAAATAAATATTTACTATAAAATCACAAGCACCTATACCTATAATAAAGCTTCCCAAGAACAGTTTCTGAGGTTTACTGGCACTTTCTTCTGTTTCCCTTACCATTATTACACAGAAGGAAAATTTTAACTGCCCTAAAGACTGACCATCAGCGAACAGTTGTTCTCACAAAAACCACTGGATTGTATGTGACCTCAACCAAAGCACATTAGCATACAACACAGAGGGGATTGCAAATACTTTGTGGTCTGTGCTCCACTTCTTCACAGCCTTGGAGCTTTGAGTCCATCACAAGGGGTACAGTGAGGCCCCAAGGAGGATGGCACAGCCCTGCCCTGGGGGGACCCTCTGCTCTGGGGGGACCAACTCCTGGTGAAGGGCCACCTGAGCTGCAAATCTTGTCTCGTCCTGATATGTCCATGCTTTAGTCAACGTGTTTCTACTCCAGTGCTGGTGCTGCTCTGACTCCTGGCCTTGGCCTCAGCTCCTAGACCCCACTTGCCTTTTTTCAAGCCCACTGCAGCTCCCCAGATCCTCACCCCAGTCCCATCTCTGCTCCCTGCTCTGGAGGCAGGAGCATCTTTGATGCCCAAGAGCAGCAGCCATAGGACAGTCCCATACCCCAGGGCCCCACGTGTGCTGTGTCCTGCTTGTGGCTCAATGAACAGCCCAAGTCTGCCAAGCCCAGCACTGCAAAGCCCTGGACTGCTAAAACATTGCTCAGGAAGCAGAATGGCATTGGAAGTTGAAGAAGCAGCTGGAAAATCAGCCACACTGCACACAGACCTGCCTAAGCCTGTGCTGAGCTTCACTCCCAGCTCCACACAGCTTAATGACTGATTTGATTGGAAATCTCTGTCCATCTTTCTTCAAGGTGCCATCTCACAGGCTGGCACCTGTCCTGTCCTGGCCAGAATCGGGACACCAGTGAAATTAAATCTTTTTAAAAATCTTGAAAATGCAACTGCTCTCCTTCGAACACAATTTTTTTTTTTTGCTGAGATGCTCTCCTTTTTGAAAATAATAAAATGTTTAAGCTAGAAGAAAGACAGGAAATAGAAACACATTCACTAAAGCCCAGGAACTGGCAGGACCATCTTGCACATTGGCAGACATTTCTTTGCTTACCTTTACTGCAGTAGCTCTCTGGTAGCACACAGCAGCCTTGTCTTTTCTCTCTCAAATGTGAAATCCCCTCCTGGGTGGAGGTTAATACTCACCTGGATGGCATTGTCTGACAGAGCTGCCTGCCAAGGCCTGCAAATGCCAAATCAGAAACACATGTAGGACCTCAGCTTTAAAGGACAGGGCTTGTGTGAGTGCTCTGCTGACCTGGAGACGGGGAAAGGGGGATGTTAATTACAGAAGGCAGGATGTTTGAAGTGCAGCTGGTAACTTTGCATTGCACCGTGTCCCTCTGCACACAGAAGTGGCTGGTAGGTCCCTCATTCCCCTAAAGGATGTTGTGAGTTCTCCAGGAAGGCAGCCAGCCAGCTGCCTCCCAGATCTCCTCTGTTAACTCTGTTAAGACCAGCCTTGAGCAGCTTTGGAGGTTAACAGTCAATTTACTGTATCAGTTGCCCTGGCAGTCTGATAATTGCAATGTTGGAAACTGAGCCAGGGGACTCAGAAGAGTTTCTGGAACAGGCAGGCAAATTGGCTTTCAGCAGGTTTCTGACTCCTGTTGTGGAACACCTTCAACATTTGCAGAAGAGCTCTGTGGCTGTGTACTGACCTAATTATGAAATGCTGCTCTCAAAGGCCCAGTCTCCTGTTTGCTGTGTAATGTCATTTTGGTGAATTCTGCTTTAAAGGTATTTTCTTTCCATTTTCTTGAAGCACTACTCTGACTTTGTGCTTATGCCAACAGCCTTCAGGCTTTGTCTATACTGAGTCTGGGAATCTTTCATTCTCCTCTCCCCAAGCCAACCATGTTCAAACACAGAGCTTGTGGAGAGGTGTTAATGTGCTTTTCCAGGCCTCTTCAGACATGATTTAAAGTGTGGTAGTTAAAAGCATAACAGAGAAAAATGCGTTTCCAAAAGTATACATTTTTCTCCCACTTTTTCTTTTTTCTAATTTTCTCCAAGAAACTTAGCCAGAGCTAATTTGACTTTGTGCATACTTGGTTATAGCTCAGTTATAGTTTAATTTAAGGTGTATTTTATCTTTTTTTTTTTTTTTCAGCACTGCTTTAAGCTCTGTGATGGCTCTCCTTCAGATTTTACCTGGCTCACCTAATGGCCTCTCCACCAGTGAGTAATGTGTGATGCATAATGAAACTGGAAGTAGTTTAGGTTCCATTTGGAAGATGGTGCCTTCCACTTTTGAAATCAAATTTTATCCTGGTTTTTCACTGGCTGCCCAAGATTTTCTGTAATATCCAGCTCTTTGGATATTTTGTACTTTCTTTTGATTAACTCTTTCAGACAATACATTTTTCTGTCTGTATTTTCCTGTTCAATGAATACCTTGATATTCTGTCTTCTGCAGAAGAATGCTATTTTATGGGTGAATTTTCAGCCTTCAGAGATGGAATAACCCATTTTTCCATATTTCACTGAAGGCTTGGCACTTACTGAACTTCTTTCTTTCCTTCTGCACCTTTTAATGTGTCAACACTATTTTTCCTAGGGATGAAGCTGCTCTTCTCTTGAATGTTCTGTCTTCCTGATACATTCTGCTGAGGAGTCCAGCCAAGTAATGACTTAATAGCACTTGTTTTGGTGATTTTTATTATTTTCATACCTGCCTTTAGCCTCTGGAGATAGACCACTGATTCCTTTCATATCCAGCCAACTGAGTCAACGTTTTGGTGACTTGCTACTGTCTTATTCTGGCTAATGCAATAGATTGAATACAGCTTAGCCTGTGCTGGAGCTTGAGACAATGCCTGTTAGATCACAACTTATGTCACCACAAGCAAATCACTTACAATGTGATTTACTATATGTTTAGGTGTCTAAATCCTGACATGAAAGGAGCAGATCTGGAGATAACTTCCAGGGTCTGTGCTGAAAAGTTAAGCTGCAATATCTCTCTCAACACTTTCCCTGAGACTAGTTTTGTTCTGGAGGATGTTCAGCCTGGAATAGAATAGGTTGAACCTGCATATTAAACACTTTGTGAGGCCAAGTGGAACAGTTTGGAGAAAACACCATCTGTACAGCCCAGCCTGAGAAGTGATGGAGAAGCATCTTCTTGCTGCCCCTCTTTCTGTAAACTTGTTAATCAGACTTGCCTGACTGTGCATGAATTTTCCAGGGTGACCTCATTAGACACATGCTGCCACTGTCCCTTTAGAGGTGGCTACATGCCATGTATGTGAGCAGATATTTCTTATTTGGTAGCTAATGACCCATAATTGGTATGGAAGTAAGAGCTGCTACAAAGTATTTGCAGATAAAAATAGTTTTCTTATGTGCTGTAATCAACTGCATGGCTGATTTTTCCCACTGACAAGCTAGTTTTTAGATGCTGTAGTAGCACAAGGTTAAGTCTGTCCAGTGATGAGGCTCTGGTATATGATGTTCTTTGGATCTACCAAGGTGATATCTCTCTAGGGCTTTGGAGAAAATTAACAGCTGGCAGACTGATGGTGGTACAAATTCCCAGTTAGACAACTGGGACCCTCCTCCCCAGCTGTGGGAGTTCTTCTTTTCCCCCACAATAATGTCCTAGGCAGAATGGCACAATGAGAAACACAGAGTTGGTATTATTCCTAGGTGTAAGCTGAGAAAAATCTGTTGACTTCAATGGAGTTAGAGCATAATATTTATCTCAAAAATAGAAAATTAAATAAGGAATGGCATCTTTGGTAATGTCATAAATGGAAGGGGAAAAAGTAACTATATTTCTGTTTGGCAGAAATTATCATTAACTGTGGTTCTTCTTGGAATAAGCCTAGGGAAGGTGGGTAAGAGGAAAAATGGTACCCCTGGAAGGCAACTGTGTTGAGGTTGTCACCTGAAGGCCAGTTGCTGCAGCTACTTCAGCTCTTTCAAGGAACAAAGTTTGAAGGTCAGGTCTTCAGAGTAACTTCCTAAACACCCCCAACTCCCCTGCAGCTCAAGGACTTTGTGAGGCATATGAAAAGCAAAGGGTATCTTTTTTCCTGTGCTGCATTAGGGTAGCTCTTTCTCATAAAAAGCCTTAAATGCATTTTTTTCTCAGTATTTCAGCTTTCAAGTTAGTGGGTACCAAGACTTTAAAATGCAATTGTTTGCTATTAAAAAAAAAGGAAAAAAAAGGAACCAGGGAGAAAAAAAGTAGATGGATCTAATTGATCTACAGCCTCTTTGCTTACAGTTTAGCAACACCTTGGAGAATAACATAAGGGTGTCTTAGTAATACTACCTTGAGAATATAACAGAATGCACCCAGTGAGTGGGCACAGAAATTACTAATATTTGGAGGATGGGTGTAGGAAGAAAATTCTTTGCCTCACCCTACCGACTCCTCTGGCAACACAGAAAAAGTTTTCAGCACTTTGGATGGTTTTCTGTTCTGCATTGCAACAACAGTAACAGTCCTTCAAAACCACCAGGGCCAGGACTGCTGACCCAATGGTGCCTGCAGTCCACAAGCAAGGCACTGATTTTCTCTAGGGCTTTGGCCTCTGTGATCCAACCATCCAGTTTCATGTGTAACTTTGGAATGAAGCCTCTCTCTTGTAGGGGTAGAGAACCTGTCAAATTTTTTACAATAGCATTTCTAACTTCTGTGACTACTGATGCTCAATTTTTGTGGCTTTGGGCAATGTACTGGGTGTTTAATCAGTTTTAATTTCTAGCTGGGCTTTGAAAGGATGTTTTGCAATGCACACTGTAAGGAAGCAATAGCACCATAGAGGTAAAATAGTGAAATAAGATGTAATTGCAAATTACTTAGAATAAAGATAAAACTTATGCATCTGCTGATTCATTTCAAGAGCCATTAATTAAAAGGAAAAGTGCAAAAGTTGTTGGTGACATTTAATCTGTCATCTCTGTTTTACTGAAGACAAATAGCTAAGGAGAGGAAAGATATCCTGCTATAGGATGACCTTCTTCAGCCAAGAAAACTCCCTGCTTCCATGCCATACCCAGAGCTGTCTCAGCTGGAACTCATTTGGATGTTTCAGGTATGCTCTTGGTCTCTAAATGAAATGTCACTTCCCCATCAAAAAAAAAAAAAAAAAAAAAAGCTAAAAAAACAATATGAAAAGGATTTCTGTGTCCCATTTAAAGTGATAAAACTGCATGTCCAAAATATCTGAGGGAAGGCAATGGAAAATGAGTGACATTTTCTACCTGCAGTGATTCAGCTCATGAAAGCCCCAGCATGAGCACAGTTTGAGGGGGCTGCTGTGAATGCTGTCAGTCAGGTTGTAATGTGGATAAGTGAGGCAATTTTGGCCTCCCAAGCAGTTTCACCTCCATCATGACCATTATAAGACAGTAAGCATTTTACAAAGAAGCAGCCTCATCTTCTAGCTTGGGTTAATTGTTGGTTGAGTCTGCCCTGCCTTTTCCTGAGCTCCTTTCCTCTGAGACCACCTGCACTTCAGAAGATGATGTGAAGGCACCCAAGGTGGCTGCTGCTCCTTGACAGGAGCCTCCCTCCCTCTCCTTGCTTGTCCTTCCCTCTGCTCTGACACAGTTCCCCCACTGTGGGAGTGAGAAGGCTGAAAGCAAACAGCTCTTTTGTGACACCTCCCTCTGCCACAGCCCCCACCAGTGCTTCTGAGGGATCACCTCAGTTCCATGAATTCTGAAAATCCTTTTTTTGTTTCCTGGGGTTTTTTTTCCAAAAATGCCAGTGGTGACTCTGGGCATTTATTAGGTGGTAATTCAATCACTCAACTCTCCTGAAAATTTTTTTGTTTGCTTGTTTTCAGCATCTCCATTGCTATCAAGAAGTAAATGCAATAAGCAGTGTAAATAAGACATCAGTCTTGTTCTCATCAAGACTAAACACTGTGAGAAAAGCCTCAGTTATCACACAAATCTGCTTAAATAATTCTTCAGGTCCCACCACTGAAATTACTCATGTTCTTCACTGCAGTGGCTTTGTTTGCCTTTGTGCTGTAGCTCAGCCACTGGCATTTCAAAAAAATAGTAATTTAAAAATCATTCAACTTCACAACTGATGTAATGTACACCAGACCTTCCTTTACAAGTCTTGGCAGCATCCTGTTTTGTTTTTGAAGGCACACTGCTAATGTGGGCCATGATGGAATTAATGGGGTAACCACATTCCCACCCTTTCCTCCAAGCCATCCTCAGCACCTACACTGTCATCTGCAAACTCTGACTCTCCCTTTTCAAAAAAATCCACACATGACAGATGACACTGTGCATATTGCTGCCCTAACCTCCCCTTTCCATCAGCCATTCCTACCTCTCTCATGTGCTATTGTCATCTGTAAGAACAGGTTAGCAACCATGAGACTAATCCACAAACAGCCCTGGTTTTTCAAACTGGTTGTTCAAAAGCCACCCAAATCCCAAAATGTGACTGTGCCTTAGGTGGATATTTGAGGTTTGTGTACAGCTGCTTGAGACCCACCTGTGGCCATCTGTTTTTCTCTCAAGCTTAATTGTTCTGTAAAGAGCAGAAGCACATTGGCAAGCCTCACAGTTCTCTCTAATCTATGTTGCAAGCTGCTGGCATGGTAGAGCTGTTGTTTTCTTGTGAAAAAGATGCCACACATACCAGCAACATGACACTAATAGCAACATGAGCAAACCACTTACCTGGTTCCTGTCTGTTGGGTGGTAAGTGGATTCAGGGCCAGAAGATGATGCTCACAGCAATGTAGAGAGCTACCAAACACAACACTGGAGTCAAAAATAGCACATCCCTTCCTGACCCCTGAGTTTTTTTCAGAGCTCTGCAGTAACTTCAGCTCACACTAAGAAGCTGGAAATGTTACTAATAATATAGTATTTAAAAAGAATCAGCCAAATTCATCAATCCCACTGACCTCTTGCTTGAGTGAATTCTGTGGGCTGCATGCTCATTACACATAGGAGCCCAGGGTTCCCAATGCTATTTAATTTATTGTTTCTCAAGGCAAACAGACTGGGGCAAGAAAAGCTTCTTCTCAATGCAGTCTTTATAATGTGGCTACAGAGTTACTTCTGCATCAAGTGCTGTGACAGACTGAATGGTGCCATAGGCATCAATATGATGAGTGCTTTTCTGCATCCTTTTTTCCATAAAATAAAAAATACCAACCTCACTGCTAACTCAGGGGGTCCTCCAGACATCCCCTAGCAGGTCTCCAGGACACTGGTCACCCCTGACTCACAGCACATCCAAGCTGGCATCAGACTAACCCTTCTTATACTGAGACATACTCTAACACTGAAATTCGGATTAGGACTGTGCTTTTGAAAATAGCTTCTTGATTCTCCTCATTTACCATGCCTTGCTCCACGTTGCCCAATCCAAGGTCTTTTCAGCAGGAAATTGAAAGATGTTCTTCAGCCACTGGTGGACTGTGAGCCCCAGGGAACACACTGCAGCTCCTCTGAAGGAAAAGCTCCCAAAACACACAGGTCTTGACTCTCAGCACCATCTTGCCCACAGTGTAGACATAGTCATCATTCCCTGTTTGCACTCTGATCCATTTTGTACCCAAAGTGCTGCAATATGTGCAAAGCAAGATGAATAATACATAAATTCTATCTACCTGGATGCATGTCTGTACAGGAAGTTACTGTGAAGTTAGTGAGTGGAACTGTGAAATTACTGAACACCAACTCTTCCTGTAGACCACTCCTAGTGATAATTTACTCTTCCCTGAAAAAGGCATATTCTCTTTCAACAAAAATGTAAATGCTACCTTATAGGACATTGATTGCCATGCTTATAAAGCCTCCAGACAACAGGAAAACTGGATGATTAAGCATTACTCTGAATTAACTTTCATAATGATTTTGTTAAACTATTTTAAAAGTCTGTGTATTGACATTTGGAATTAAAGGGGATGTACTTCTTTTTTTTTTTTCTTTTTCCAAAAATAAAGCACAGTTTACTGTGAAAACCTTTGTTCTGAATGAGAGTCAACATAAGAGCTTAGCCTGGTTTAATGATCCTTTTCAAGAATCTGAAACTAGTAAATTTGGCTTAACTTTTTTTTGAGAACCACAGGGCAGATAAGCCTTACAGAGATCATTCTGATATTATTCTTCTGTCATTGTCCCTGATTTTCAGCCAAATAGCTTAGGAGAACCCTCCAGACCACAAAGCCTGTAATGCAGTGAATTTAATACTTTGAGGTGAGATGTTGAATTTACACAATGAATTGTATTTAAGAAGCAATTTTACCCAAAGCAAGGCAGGATCAAGCTTAACACTGAAAATGGATTCATTTTCTTTCTTTTTTCTTTGGCTTCCTGACCATGTTTTTATTCAGTAAGTATGGTTTCATCTCAGAGCCTTTTGTGCTTATGTTTGGCTTGAGAGACAAAACATCATTTCCAAACTGCTTGCAGTTTATGCTCTGTATTTCTTCCCACTTACAGAACGTTTTCTGCCTTGGTGTTTTGAGTGGGCAAACCCCCACACTAGAAAAATATCTTTCTACCCTGAGCATGGCTTGTGGGATTTATTGTACCAACATGAAGGAGGACATATGTTGATTTTTACCTCCAAACCTTATGTACACAAGCAATTTCTGAGCATGTAGTGTGGTCTGCAGTCACTGCCAGCCCCTCAGGTTTGGCAGCTCTGTCAGATCTCTACACAGGGACAGTTTGCTACCTAAGTTTGCATCTGCTCAGGAAATAGTAGATGAAATCTAATTATACATGTTGTTGTCATAAGGTTCCTGTTTTGACAAGTGTTAATATGTACACCTGGGTCTCATTTTCAAATCATAGAGCCAAGTAGCTAAGAGTTTCTTGCTTGGCAGGGTTACTGTCCCCTCCACTAACCCCATCACTCTGGCAATAAACAGACTGAGAAGAAAATAAACACCTTTGTACATAAGCTTGGTGAGGTTTCTGTTTCAGGGTAGATTTGCATATACTACCTTAAAATTGAGTTTAGCTTTAGCTGGAAGGTGACTTGTATGCTGTTTGCTGTGACTGTGCTCTTGCAACTGGATGCAAGAGATTTTGGAGACACAAATTTGTTGCTGTGACTCTCAGCAAAGCTGCAAAAACATGACCTGCTGTCTAGTAAAAGAGGAAATACCAGAGCTGTAACTCACAGCAGTGTTATTTCCACACAAAAAGGCTACAGAGTGTTTATAAGCCATCACTACAGTAGCTCTATGATTTCTTCTGTGACTTTCTTGATTTCCTTTATTTTTTATTTAATTCCTGTGATTTTCCATCTTTGGTAATTTGCCATGAAATAATTTGAAAAATTTGCTTTAATATAGAAGTACATCCTGCTTGCAACAGGTTATATAATTTATATATACAGTTTGCAGAAAACTCTGAATTCTCCTTGTTATACAAAAGAATATAAATACGTGGAAAATATTACATTTATGTAATGTATACACATGGCCACTGTTACAATAGATGGTTAATATTTTGCACATGCACATAACCACTTAACTCACAAGTAACTTGATGGGAAAACTACTGTATTATCTGGACTGCTGTCATTGATACTATTACATTATCTTTCCCTACTGCACTGATACCTGCAATATAACTTCTTAGCTCTGAGAACTTTATTCATATCACCTGCCCTGAATGGAATTGGTTGCAGTCATGTAAATAGAAGTTCAGCTTTATTATTTCCCTTCTTGAAAAATCACTTTTACCTGAAGCAAGCGATGCTTCCTTTCCCTTTCTTGATTTTCCCCATCCTTTTCCCTCCCTTCAGCTACAAAAATAATTATCCTCATGACAGGTACCAAAATTCTGGTGTGTGCCTCTCTCTCCCTTCAAAAGCACACTCAGCAGTACTTTGTGACAATTGATCAAGAATACTACACTGATAGTGTTCAAGGCAGAGTTCACAGACACATTCACTTACCCACCTCTGGGATTTCCCTCTGCTGTGAGAGCTGAAGAATGGGAGTCAGGATTCCAGGAGCTTCCTTTGTCCCTGTGTCCAAGGAGTGAGTTTCTACAACCATCTCCACAGTCTACACACACCCCAGGGGCCCAAAGGTCGTGACCACTTTTTGTGACTCCTCTTTTTAAGTAGGAGTAATAATAAATAATAAAGCTCACCTTCTGCCTGATGCCACTGTTTCTAGACACGTCCTCTGCAAAGGCTTCCAATTCTCCACTTTTCAGACAACTTTTTATACCAGTTTGCTGTTAAAACATAAAACATGTATAAAATTACAGCTTTAGGTTCTTACTGCCTCTGGCCATGTTCTGTTTCTTTCACCATCAGTGAAATAATTTAACCATGGTGGCTCAGTTTCTCCATCTGTAAAACACCAGTACTAACACATGCATAAACTCTCATCCCTAATACTACTTATCCCAAAAGAGTCCTGACACCAAATTCATCAGAACAACTGAGATGCTAAAATAATCTGAACAAATCAAGAGAAAAAAAGCAATGTTAAGAGTTATTCTGTTGTGAGTCTAAAGGAAAAGGTATCTCTTTCCTCTTAACAGCTCTGAGATAATATACCAGCTTTTCTCAGATTTCAGATTTTTAAGAAACCCTGTAAGTATTGCACTTAAAGCTGCTTATTTTCCTCTAAGTAGCTCTCAGTGAGCAGTGTAAGCAAGTGTTTTTATGCTTATTACTTTTAAAAAACATTTAAACATATTTAAGAAATGTTAAACTAATTGAACAAGTCAAACCAAGGTCTGTCATGTATTCTGTATCTGCCAAGTCACTGCCATTGAAGCTGCCAACTGCAGAGCAGAAGCAATTGCAATACCAGTGAGATGGATCAGGAAGAAATGGGTAAGCACCCCTTAATCTTACTCCTTTTAAATAGGAGGGACTTGAGGTGATGATTTCATTTGGAGAAGGACCAGGTCCAACTAGAAAATGAAATTTTTAAGCTGGAAGACAGTCCTGTATAAAGAGAGCTCCTTGCAGAAAACCATATAAATGCATTTTTAATTGCAATAGTAAGGCTTGAGGTGGTTAATGGCACATATGAGGTGGCCTTCAAGGAACAGCAGCACAAAGCAGCACAAAAGCAACAGCACTGTGTGAAGAAGGCTGAAGCCAGAGACCCAGCTTTGACTATCAGTTCTGCCAAGGCTGCATCATTTTGTTCCTGTCCAAACCAGTCACCTGCTCCATGCAGCCTTTTCTCCATTGGTTCAGAAAACTGGAATTGTGTTATTTTTAATGGTAAGTGGCGTGGACCCCATAAATGTCACTCTGCTATTGATCTTCAGTATTACTCTTTACTCTCCTCAGAGTTATTGCAACCAGTAAAGAATTTGCAACTCAGTAGAACTGGGGGCAGGGGGAATATTGTTTAACACTTTGGAATTATTTAAAAGGAATTATTTGTAAGAGGGCTCCTCGGTGTATTTTGATATAGATTATGTTGAAGAACTTCAAGCTGTATGCAGGTGAAGCTAAGTGGATAAAAAGAACTGGCACAGAAAAGTAAATGCATGAAAATCTCATGCCAATGCAAATATGTGTGCTGTCAAGCAGCAACAAATTAAAATAAGAAGATCTTGCTGTATGATAAAGGCAAGTGGTTTCAAATAGTTCTTTAATATTGATACAAGCAAGCTCAGATATTGTAATGCCTACCTCACTTCCAGACTTTATTTGGAGAGTAGAGGAGAGTGATTCATGGAGAGTATGCAAGAAGCAGAACCAAGATGGAGTTGAGAGGGACATTAGAAAGGTTGAATGGGTGATCCTGTTTGTTTGTCTTTTCCTAATGCAAAAACAACAAAATAAGAAATTAAAATAGAAAACAATATATTTAAGTTGGCAACTACTTCTTCACTGCTAACTTGAAAACCAAACAATTCAGGAGCAATGAGTTGTTCCCTCGAAACTTGATAGATTTTGTAGTGAATGCAAGCAATAATCAGTAAAAACTAATGAAATGCATACATATGTAGATAGTATCTCCTTACTAGCAGATACTATCTGTAGATAGTGTCAACAGAACTATGTCCTGCTTTCTGTGAGAGTTGGCTCCCTGCAGAGACAAGGGGCTGCCTGAGACTGGCAGTTTTTATCACGTTTGACCCGACAAATTCTTGAGAGAAGAGAAACTAATTAATACACGCATAATCCCTGCTTCTGTTTTAAGAGCCAAAAATCCTGACAGATGCCAGGACTAGCCAGAATTTCGCCCAAGGGGGAGGAAATACTAAAAAAAAAAAAAAAAAAAAAAAAAAAAAAAAAACAAAAAAACCAAAAANACCACAAAAAGCCACCAAAACAACAACAACAAAACTTAAAAAAATAGAAAAATAAAAATGAATGAATGAATGCCAGAATCCACACTAAATAAAATATGTAAAGATCGACAAAAATCTGGAGTCAGCTACTAGACACGGAGGCATTTGAAGAAGCTGGCAGGAGATACAGGAGCCACCTCAGGAAATGTAGTTCAATCCTTACAAATAGGTAACTCGCTATCGATGCGGGGGTAGAAGAGGGAAGGGCATCCCCGCTAAGAAAACCGCAAAAGTTCCAAGTGTGGTATGTTTTCACGGTGGAGCGGCATCCTGCGGGGTGTCCCTGCGGTGTACAGGCAGCCAGAGCCCGCACACGCACCAGCATCCAAAGGCTTAACACTTCCCCGGGCGCCTGCTCGCAGGTCGGAGACATCAGGCAGGGAAATGCCTGTGCCCGCACGTCTGTGAACGTCGCTCCCCACTTTGCCCACAGAAGGGTCCCGGGAGCGCTCGGGACAGGGTCCGTGCCAAACCCCGCGGACTGCCGGCACCGCTCCCGCCCCCGCCTCCCCGACGGGCATTGTGCAGAAACTCGGGGGAACGGCTGTCCCCACCTCGGGAAGCGCCGCGCACGCACCGCGGGCTCGCTGACAGCGCTCACCTGAGGACACTCACCTGGGACCCGCACAGGTCCGGCGCCCGGGAGAGCGCGTCGCGTTCGGGCTCGGGCTGAGTTCTGGGGCGGCTCACGGCGGGCGCCCCGAGGAGGGGAGGGCGGGGGTGCTGGTTAAATGCATTAATTACA
>WEIV01004856.1:108619-142742 GCA_013390005.1 Calyptomena viridis
CCCACTAATGAGTTGAGGTCATGTTATCTGTATGGATGGTGTGAAGCAATGTCAGCCAGGAATCTGTCCCACTGTCTGAAGGTTGTTACCATAATGATGGACAGATTTTTTCAGTGTATAGAAAAAGGCTCTGGGCTTTTTTGTTTGGTTTTTTGGGGTTTTGGGCTTTTTTGGTTTGCCGTTTGTTTGTTGTTGGGTTTGTTGTGTTGGGGTTTTTTAATACATTTTAAAAAATAGGAACATCCTGTTTTGGAAATGAGATGGAAACAATTTCTAAAGAAAGTGCATTGTCAACACTGTAAATCATTGAACGGTCAAAATCACCAGATAGAGGATAGACTGAGCTTGAGGGAAGATGAGGGGTTTTTGAACTCCTAGGTACTCCAGACTGAACTGATTGTGATGGACAGCAGGAGAAACAGTTGTTTTCCTTCAGATTATCAGTACAATTTTTATAACTGTTAAAGCCAGGAAGCCAGAGCCTCTGTGGAGACTGTGCAATCCCAATATAAATTCATTCAACAAAACTCTGAGTGAGACCCAAGCCTCTTTAGAGCTTTACAAATATTATTCCAAGGCTAAAGTCTGTATGGGTTAAGATTCTACTTTATTCTGACCTACCAGGATGAAATTTTCACTTGGTTCTCACAAATTAACTCTCTTCCCTCACAAACTGCCTTTGACAATGATAATGAAGTTAAGGAGGAAATACTTGAACAAGCAGATATTCCCTGGGACATGGAGCAAATCTCAGAAACTTTAGTTTTGAATTCTGACATCAGAAGTTATTGCTTTTGTAGAATACTATAATGTGCTTCTAGTTAATGAACTTGCAAGAATTGTTGTTGAGTTGAGCTGTTAAATTTGACTACAATAATGCACACTGATGTACAATAATGCATGTTGATTACAGTAATGCATGTTGACATAGTTCTGAACCTGTTTCCATCTCAGAATAAAGCCTGGCCTTACCTGCCTGGCCTAAGCAAACAGTGAAGCCACATGAGGCTTGTCTGTGGTTTCTACTGATGTGTATGAGTCTGCTTACTTTGAATGGTATAATTTATAAGATGGCTTTCAACATACAGAAACACACTGCAGNTCATGTTTTTCAAGGTCGTTTATTCAAGTTTGATTTTTAGCAGTAGTTTTTAATGTGATCATATGTCTGTAAAGTCAGCAAAGGTGTTTCTGGAAGGACTTTCCTGAGTATGACTCTAAAACTCACAAAAACCTTTGCAAATATATATGGATTAAGGAAGCTGATCAGGGTTACATATGAAAGAGAGAAAAAAGAAATTTTCAAAAGTCTTTTCATGACAAGTTTAAGTAGTTTTGTGGCAGGTATAAGGATTCATTTTATATCTACTGATTTAGAAACAAAAGGTTGATTCCTGTGAGGTTTGGAAATGCACAGTATGCACAACCTTTTCTTTATCCATCAGCAGCAGAAGCAGCATATTCTCCATGCTTTTGAGAGTCCCAGCATTTGGTGATTGTAGATTGCTAATATTCCCCTTTCTGTATGTATATTCTTCAGTGTAAATGTCACTAAGATATTTCTCTGTTTAGTAATAAATTTAGTGTTTCTCTAAAAGCCTTATTTTGAGTTCTGCCTCTCCTCATAGTTTCCTGAGGCTTCATGCCATGAAGGTTTCCTCTGGCTGTGGAAGGACTTGAATTTGTTCTGCAGACTGCTACTCTGGGGTCTTCAATGGCAGAAATTCCTGGCTGCATGGCAGGGAAAGGTTCTTCTTGGCTGTGCTGAGGTAAATCAAAGGAGCCTGTCCAGACCTACCTTTGGTTAAATGAGAGCACACCTCAGACCTAGATGTTTTACTTGTGTTTCTTTGTACTTGTAGTGTGGTCTAGAGTTAAAACCCTCAGAGCTAAGGATTAATGATATCCTGCCCTTGAGCTAAGCAAGAGTAAAATTCTGATTTCATTTCTTTTCTAACCTGAAAATAAAAAAATCGAGAAAAGCACTTACACTCAGTGTTTCATCCCTCCAGACTTTACCTTTAGAATCCTAGAGTCATAGAATATCCCAAGTTGCAAGGAACCCACAAGGACCAACAAGTCCGTGGCAACCATTTGTTCTACGGCTTCTCAACTTCCACCACAATCTGCTGCTGTTCTTGCCTAATTACTTTTCAATTAAAATAGCTGATTCTCACTTAGCTTCCTCCCTCCACTTTGAGTTCCAAGTGAGTTCCTCACTTAGGTGAAGGGAGAGCAGCCTCAGGACTGCCCAGCTTGGTCTGTTTGTAGACATGTATGGTCAGGAGTGCACCCTGCATCTGCAAGTCATTGTAACAAGCTCTGCTTTTCACCTGGAGGAAGGGAAACAGCATAAATACCTTCAAAACATGCACTGACTTGGACTTGGCACAGCAAAACTGTGTTTTCTGTGGGTGAAAATTTTAACTGAGCAATTGCATTCAAAGATCAGCTACTTCTCTGCACTATCCCCATGGCATAGACTCATAGGACAGTGTGAGTTGGAAGGGACCCTTCATGAGTAATTCTTATTCACACAAACAAACCTACTGAATACATTGGTGTCCTGAAGCTGGTGGGTTCATGTAAGTGTGGGGTTTCAATAGTGGGTCCTCATAGAACATTTAAAACCCTTTTAGTTATCAAATCTCATACACTCTAATTACTAGTTCAGACTCCTTACGCTTTGTCATGTTAATAAGTGCAGTGAATAATTTTTAATAACTGTTGTATTTCTCTATACGCTCTGATAGTGCTGACAAATAATACCTGTTCAAATGCTGTACATGTGTATGTGCATGACTTTTTGTTTCATACCAAACATGACCCCTTGTTAAACAACCTACTACAATTCTAAATAATGCTTGGGGTTTTTTTAAGATTATCTAGATTTGATTTATTCCTCAAATTATGAAGCCTAGCTTAAGTGAAGAAGACCAGTGTAGGATCTAATACTCATACTTTGATATCTTTTAATGAGCTGGATTAATTGAGATTCTTGTAAAAGTGTTTTAAGGAGGGCACATTGTTATAAGCATGTATCAGTATGAAAAATCAAAGTCAGATGAGGGTTTGTCATGTATAGTGGCTGATTCTTTTCTGAAGCCTCTGGACTCAGCATTTCCCTGGGCTCTTCTTGCCTCCTTCTTGGTTGAGAAGATTTTTCAAGCACATTCAAAAGATCAAAGAGAGTTGGTGACATGATTTCCTTCCCCCTCTCTCTTTGCTTCCTTGGCATCCCTTCTGATTATTCATGCCTGAGCATCCTTGTGAAAAAGGACAGTGTCCATTTGTTCTTTTCTTATCCCTGAAAGTATGGGTAAATTAAGCAATTATAACTACAAGCTAAGAGTATTCTTTAATATAGAAGGCTGATGAGCACCAGGAGTGAGATAAACAGTAGGCACAGTGGTAGCCTGGGCCCTGGGTGAGCTGTGCAGATTAATACCTGTTTAAACTCTGATTGCATCTCCCTGCAAGAAGGAAAGAAGCCAGTTACCACCATCCTGGCCTTCATGGTGTTTGCAGCAGCTTAGACAGGATAAATTTCATCCTTTTCCAGTAGTCACTTCAGCAATCTCTCCAGGATCCTGGCTTCATGTGCTGCAGTCCTCAGCTTGAACTTTGTCATAAGAGCTACATGAGGCCCACAACAACCTACTTAACAAGATTTTGATGGTGCTTTACTTCTCAATAACCTACTTATTGCTGTGTATTATCTTCCTTAGCTCAACCAACCTCAATTGCAGGGAGAACAGTTGAGAAGACAGAGTGTATATCTCAGAGGAATACTCAGAAATAATTTGCAATCCTGACAAAGAGCAATATTTTCTTAATTATCTTTTTCCGTGAATCTTGAGAATCCACTGGAGTATGCCAGTTTATACCACTCTTGGTATTCTTAAAAGTGGACTATTATTAAAAAGAAGAGTAATTGTACCACAGGAAGATCTTACTCTACAATTTTTAAGTTAGTCTGAGCATCACAGGAGATTTCAGTGCAAAATCATGAAGCAAGAGACACATCTGCAGTAAAATAAAAAGCATAGGAAAGGTATAAAAGAAATCAGACCCTTTGTTTTCTGAACATAAATGAAAATGCAGTGTTGGGGTTTAGGAGTAAACTGCTCCTATGAGCAGGATATGTCATGAGTGTGTATTCTGAGGTTATTTGAACTTTCCAGTGGAGAGTGTTGTAGTAGCTACTCATTTTTCCAGCCTTTTTCCACTATTAGACATGGTATGAATTTGTCATTCATTGTTGGAATCTCAGCTGGCCATTAAATGTATTCAAATATTCATAATATAAGCGTAATGATCCACTTTCACTTGAAATAAGTTAGTATCAAATTACCACTGGTAATTTTACCACTGGTAGACTGATATTTTGACTCAAAATAGCACTAGGCCAAAGTAGAATACAGTATTCAGGCTGTTTATCCACAGATAAATACACTTGGCATTATTTTCTGTCCTCTCTTGTCGCAAGCATGAGTTTTGCTCCGTTCATTTTGGACATTCACTTACTCAGGGATTAACAGGTGTTGCCTAAAGTGGTTTCATAGTCATCAGCTGCATATTTGTAGGACTGTCTCTGAAAAAAAGGTGTGGGTCCTTACAAGCTATGATAACAATGCCTTACTTCAGGTTAGTGCAGTTATTAGTACAGTTACAGTTAGAGGTTTGTGATTATGTAAAAGCAGTCTTATCAGTTTTTATTTCCCACCCACATTTCTTACTGTGTGTTCTGGGATGCCAAGTGTCTCTGAAACATGGTAGCAGTAGAGGTTGTTAAATTCATAGTCCTAAAGGAAGCTAAACATTTTTAAGTGAAAATAAGACAAAGGCTGTTTATGAAATGTGTGTTTGTGTGTTGGATTGGGTGCCTTCTTCCTTGCAGTTGCATTTAGAACTGATGCAGTTCTGGCTGCTGCCAGTGCCTGCCTTTCCCTGGAGCTACAGCCTCTCTACTTCTTGGGGGAAGAGAGGGAACAAGTATGAGACCTGAATCCTAACTTGCATCTTTTTTATTATTTTCTTGAGTGGAGTGGCAGGAATGGGTGTCAGAGAGAGGCAAGTAAGTCCCTTGGAGCTTTGCAGAGGCAAGATGCCTGTGAAATGATGCCAAAGTCCCTTTGGAGAGAAGGACAAGGCCTGCAGCCAGGGAGGTGATGTTAGGAGTGCCTTCTCTGAGCTGGCATGAAGGACATGACAAGAGAGAAGGTTTAGGAGAGGCTGCAAGAGGGATGTCTTGGCTGGAGCTTCATTTAAAAGGTTTTTTAGGTCAATAGGTTCATTGCCAGCCAGCCAGGAAGGGCTGGGAAGCAGATGGTTTTATGCATGCATGTCTGGAGAAGATAGGGACTGAGCTAGAAGAGCTTTATTATTGCACTGGACAGTCCTGACTCCTCATGGGCATTGGTGTCATAAAACCTGTCTTTAAAATGGGTCTTTATGCAGAAGGGACTGCTCAGCCCTAATGACACCTATTGAAGTCATTGAGTTTTCATAACTGTTAACAGGGAGAGACTTAGGCTGGGCCTAGCAGAGCTCTCCTCCCATTGCCTGTGTCTCCCCTGCTCCCTTGATACAGTGCAAGGGAATTAGAACACCACTGTGGCTTCCCTCCACCTCCCCAAGCCCACAAGACATCTGAGACAAAAAGACAGTGCCACATGTGGAGAGAGAGGCTGTCACTTCCCCCCATCAACCACTTTGTGTCTGTGACAGCCTGCCAGGGACCCTCAGAGGAGCATTTGTCCCTGTTGTATCACCTGGTGCAACACGTGTGGAATAGAAGCATCTGCTCCTTTGAGGTGCACCTAAAGCACCAAAAAAGTATTGCAGCACCTTGGGGTGAGAAGACATCAGCCTGCAACTGGGTAAAGTGCACACTGTTTTGGGGAAGACTGAGCTAATGGGCTGAAATACACAGAGCTGGTTTCCTCCAGAGAGGATGCAAGTGAAGGAGGGATAGGCAGCAGCATATGGCAGTTCAGCTCTGAAAAGGCACTGTGTGAAATAGCACCTCCTTATTTAGCAGATCAGCTTCCTCTGTGGGTGCCCTAACTTGGTTTTTTAGAAGGCCTAATTCTTTCCTTGTTAACTGAATGGATTTGGTCTGGAAATAGTCTCATAGTTCCTCTGACTGAAGATTTTTCCGAAGTGGAAAGGCACTATCAACTTCAAGGCAAATAACATATGTTGGAGGAGAATTTTAGGAGGCAGCATATCAAGATTTTAGGCCAAATGCTGAAAAAACATTTGGAAAGCATTTCAGAAGTAAGTAAATGGAAGATAAAATCATGAAGAAAAAAAAAAAGAAGTCTTATTTACTTTCATCCACGCCTTAGCTGGACAAAATCAAAGGAAAATCTTTGCTTTATTACGGACACATCTTGGAAACATCTGCAAGCTGATGCTTCAAACAGCCTCCTTTCTCCTGCTCTGAAAGGTCTGCACACTGGAAGGGGAAGCAGAGGTAGAATGAGACTGGGGCTTAGGAGAGAGAGAAATTGCCTTTGGTTTGTCAAGGTACACATTTTATTGTAATTTGAAGCTACCTTAAACTTGATCTTGTGCTCTTTGAATCACCTAGAAGTCATGGAGCACTGCCAGGAGCTGGCAAGAAACTGGTAGTAAGTCACTGACACAACTAGAGTGATATGGTTGGAGTAGACCCAGAAGGCCAGATATGAAAAAATAGCTCAGTGTAACTGATAGATTTTGTTTTCCTGTGCACTTCTAGGCATTGAATGGCAGATGAAGTAACACTGGTCAAGGCTAACTAGAGAGGTGTGTACCCAAAATTTGTAGTTCTTTCTTGTCAGGGTGAAAAGCTGTCCTTGTGTCCTCTAGGAGTGGTATTGAATTTCAGCAGACCGAATTTTGAAAGGTTTTAGAACTGCCACAGATAATGAATTGAGATAAATCTGTGGAGGGAAAAGAAGTTGAGGGATGATAAAAAGTGCTGGGAGTCAGTTAAACTGAGTAAACTGTAAGCCTAAGGGTTACATGTGCTGTCTAGCAGTAAGAAAGAAGCCTAATCAAAAGAAAGGAAGTTTGATACCAATCCCTGTCCTGGAAGATAAATGATAATGTGAGCAAGAGGGGAATATGGAAGGTTAAATGTAGCTATTGCAGATACTCACTGGAAGTTTCAAGCAATGAAATGTCCAGAAATATACAGAAATAAACGGGAGGATTTAAAGTTGCACTCATTGGAGCACGAAATAACTAATTGGAAAAGGTCCTAAGAACAAGAGGAATATAAGTCAGCAAAACAAAACAGATCTGAAATAAATTGTGATTGTACCTATTATACAGGTTTGTTCTGTTTGTGAGAGCACATTCTCAATTTCATAGTAGTCTTCGACCATATTTATTTTGAGTGAATCAGGTGTGATTCTTTTCATGCAGAAACTAAAAATGTACAAAGGGATAGCAATAATTTGCACTGTTGAAATTTAGAATGTGTTTCTTAAGATGCAGTACCCTCTAGATTAAATAGCCAAATCTTCATCTGGCTTCTGGTTGGTTTTTATACAGCCATTCAGGTATGGAAAATCTACATTTGACCATGTATATCTGCACTTGAAAAGGCATCTGAATAGCTGCATAACTAATTAACTGCTGCAATTATGTGGACACATTTTGTACCTACAAATAAGGAGGCGGTGAAAATGTAACCTTACTTTTGCCACTGTTTTGATACTTTAAAGAGCTGTTAGTGTTTATTGAAAGTGCCAGGAAAACTTCATTTGTTGCCCATGTATTCCCTGTGTGATAATAGTAACTCACCAACCCCCTTGCACCCACATATTCAGCAGTGAGTGAGGATGAAGAGCAGTGCACAGACCCAGACAGGAAAAGGCAGAGTGAACCTCAGCTTCTGAACCAAGCACCAAAGAAAAGTTTGCCAGATGAAAATGTAATTTGAGTGTTGTTTCAGAAATCAATTCCAAAACCTTTCCAGTAGCTTTGAAAGTAGGGCTTAGGTAAATAAATGACAAATTACTGTTTCCAAAGCCCAGCTTCAGTAACCCATATTCAGTCAGCTTTTGACTTTGCAGCTTAGATTTGATGGCTGAAAGTAATTGGGATGAAATTCTGCAGCGGGTAACAATTGTAGGCCATTTTTTTTAGAACATGTGACAACAATAGCTGATTTATATGTGCTATATCACATAATGTAATTATGCAGGTGTCTGCTGAAATAAAAATGGACCTGGTAATGGAGCTGGAACTGATGCATGTGGCTTGATATTGTGAGACATTTATTTGGGGTGAAAAGGTTCATAAAAAGAGGAAAAGTATGTTGCTTTAGCAAAGAATTGGTTGGAGAGAGAGTAAAGAAACTATTGAAAAGAGATTTGCCAGGTTATGAGAAGAAAAGATTCCACAAGTGACTCTTTTGCCTTTTCATTATTGGGAAAGTAGCAGAAATTAGGCTAATAGAAAAAGGTGTTTTATTCATGCTTCAGAAAAAGAGTGAAGCTCAAGATTTTGTTGAAGGGGTTACTCATTAAACACTGGCATGGGCATAAAAGCAGATGTCCATAAGGGACAGCACCATAAGGTCAGCAAGGACTATAACACTTCTGGAAGAATTTAGAATGAAAATGTCTGTAACATCTATAAAATTGCTCCCCATTGTCTGTCTGGGATGGCTTGGCTGAGGTTGTGGAGTCTTCACTGCTCCTGAGTGAAATAAAGATATTTAGGAGTGGGAAACAAGGTGGAAATGAGGCAACATGTTATCTATTCTCTCACCTTGTCCCCATCTTTTTCCTATAATTTTGGCACTTCCAGTGCTCAGGAAGGCTTTTCTGTAGTAGTTTCTAATTCTTTGCTTTCTCTTCTTCCTCTCATTTGGTGGAACCACACAGGATCCAGTAGGTCCTGCTGAAGCTGAGGAAGCATCAGTTCTCTGTGTGCAAAATCACCATCAGTCTGAAAATCTTAACAGGTTTACATGCAAAAAGAGTGAAGACATTCTACATCCTTCCATATCCAGAATTAAAATGAGCCTGCTTTATTTAGATACAAGTAGCCTGTCCATATTCCAAGAGTGCATCTCCAGTTTCTAGCTATGTATTTATAATGTTTTATGACAATCTGACAAACACACAATATCCAGGCATCCTGAAACAGCTGCCAATTAATGTTCATATGATGCCTGTACATACAGTATGAAAAGCAGCTTGTTTTACTCTTGTAGACTGACAAATAACCCTGATTTTTCTGTCACTGTAACAAATTCCCAGTTGTCTTAAGTCAGTGGGAATGTAGAGTGTGCATAGAATAGAGGCAAGAGGTCAAAAGCATGAGATTCTAGCACATGTGTTACAGGAAGGGATAACTAGGTGGTTTTATACCTGGGTTTTGTATAAATACAATGAATAGTATGATTTCTAGGGTTTGGAGGAAACTGGGACTTTTTTAATTGTGATTGATGGAGAATGCATTTTAGTTTGAAGTCCTTCTACATTACCAGTCCCAAATTAGGAAGGCTCTTTATTTTTTTTAGAGAAGTGTTTATCTGGCAGCAGAAGACGTAACACCTACTGACATTGACCCTTTCACTGGTTTCTGGTTTGCTGTTTGGCTCTCAGGTGCATGTCCATGCCCTGGAAGGGATGAGTGAGTACTTCGAAAGGAAATACACCCCCCTTTTTTTATACAAGGACCATCAAGTTTTCCATAATGACATTGTGTGACCAAGGTATCTCCCATCCAAAACCAGGGAATAATGTGTTGTTTTTCAAATTAGATGCACTTTCATGTACACATTATAACTACACATGTACATTTTTCTACCTGGTTCACATCACAAGTGCCTTTGTATGAGCAGACACCTGATCAAGCTGAGGACATTGGAAATTTGCATGCACAGGTTGGGTATGTGCAAAACCAGTTTCTGCAGTGATCACATTTGACTTGAGAACTAAGGAGTTATGCTCCATAATGCAAATGGTTGAAAGTATTCAGCTTGGGTAAAACAGGAAGCATTTAGTAATAAATATAGCTGCCTAAAGAGAATCTTATGGAAAGCTTCTTTCAGAATAGCTCTAGACTTTAACTGCAGAAATTTTCAGGTTTCGTGTGCCTCAACACAGTAGAAATCCACTGATTTCTTTAACAGCACTTCTAGTGTTTCTGTGGGTATCTTCATCCAGTGGTCAATTGATACACAGTGCTGACTTTTGATGTAAGAGTCAGTTAACTTTAAAAAGTCATGAATATGGAGGAACTTTTGTCACTGCCAATAAACTGAAAATAAATCCCCAAAGGCTCTGTGTGCAAAGATTTTCAAAGGATCTGTTCACTGGGGCAGTTTTGGTTACCCAAATATGACAATCCAGTGCTGTTTTAGATGTACTAGCACGTCGTGCTTGGCATCCAGCTGTTGCTGTTATGGCACATCTGCCATCCTCAGATAAACCTCTGTGCAAGCACCACCCTCCAGCTCCTTGTTTCCAGGGGAGGCCAGTGGGAGCTGATGTCTCATTTGACCCTTGGTGTTTCCTGGCCCTGCACTCCTGAGGGCTGTGCTTGGAAACCCACAAGCATTTCATGCAGCAGATCTCATGTCTGTCCCCTGTCTGTTCAGGGGAATATGTATTTATGTACATACACATGCATATACATAGGGAGAAAATACAAAATTTTGTAAGGGGGTGTTCACATATATTTATATATATTTAAGTAGTGGTTTTCTTAGGTGGTATGGCAGACAAGGGCCTGATTCTGAGAGAGACAGAGAGCTTCTTGCAAGCTGCTTGGCATTTGCTAACTTACAAGAAAAGTGCAGGGATTCAGCATATGCTTGACTTAGGCTCTAAAATAATGAAGTATCTGCTATATACCATATAGATCTCTATCCTTTTATCCTTCTTCTCTTCCTTCACAGTGTAAATTACATATTTCTTTTTGATTTAGTATTCTTTGTAAGCATAAATCCACCAAGTGATTTTAGTTCATTATCATGTTTTATCTCAAAACAGTAGAATTTACATTTCTTAGCTGACCACAAGAGGTTTAGCTAAGAGCTTTCTCTCTCCCACTCTCTTTCTGTAAACCCATCTGTGTTTGCTCATGTCTCATATTTATTTCACACTTTGTTTCCCTTCTAGATCACAAAGTTATCCCTTACAACCACAATAACATAATGATGACAGAGACACACAAATTCATATTATGAACCTGGATAATTGTATGGGATTAGTAGGATTGTTCCAGTTCTTTCTGGCAAACCTTCCTAGGGGCTGCAACCTGAGGACTGACCTATCTAGGATCCAGCTTCCACAGTCCCTTCAATTCCTGCTGATTCAGTTGAAGCTGGGGCTTGTGGAGTATGATGATACACTTCAGCACAGGCCATCTGAGACCAAGTGAGGCTCTAAGTTCCTTTTAGGATATAGAAGTATTCAGCAGCCAAATAAAATTTTACTGTTGAGAAAGGAATTGATTGAACTGGAGAGCAGCTGCTCAATCAGAGCTTAAGCTAAAGGATTGTATGTCAGTGAGTTACTGAGACTGAATGCATTAAATAAAATAAAGTCATTTAAAGTGTAAAATAAATGATACAAAAAGAATCATGCAGTACAAATCAGATTACATGCTTTCCTCTTGAGCATCTTCATTAAGTAGCTGATAGCTACTTATTTACTGATCTTTATTCAGATTTTTAGATGCTGATATCCATATTTACTTTTTACTTGATGAGCAAGCAAATTGGATATGAATTAATATTTTATGAGATGTTTTTTAATTGAAAATTTTCAGGAGGAGTGAGAATGAAAGGGGTTTTTTCACTTATTTCTTCAGCGTGTCTTCCATGTTAACGGTAAATGTTGGTTGTTGGCAAAAACAGTAATAGAATAATAATTGTTTGGAAGTTGTGAAGTGCTGTAGGATAAGTAAAATTGAGGTAGATAAATCTGGGGTGCTGTGTTATATTGCATGATACAGATGTGCAGAACTGCTGAGCACATAAGGCACTAAAGAACTAAGGCACTTGTGCCTTAGAAACACTTTTTTTTCAGTGCTGTCCCTGTGGAGGGAGACAAAATGACCTTTTTAAAGACCAGGCTCCATATTTTTTCAGTGTAGTAGACATAACAAATACTTACCAAAGTACAGGCTTGAAACAGAGCTGTAGTCTAGCTTTTTGTTAGTACCTGTGAAACTTCACTGTCTTTCTCATTTAGCCTATCAAGCTTTTCTTCACTGACTGTGCCAGTGCTGCAGTGCCCCAGCAAACATGACCTGATGAGTTAGACTGGCTTATTCAACTGCAGAGCACCTTCCAGTGAGCCTCCTTTTGTAGTTAGGAAGCACAGTCAGAAAGAAAAAGAGGTGCAAAATTATTCCTCACACTTGGCAATCTCCAGCTTCTTTGGGAGCCTGTTGGAGCTTCTGGCAACACAAGAAAGTGAGAGCAGCTTTCTGTTGCTCAAAGTGAAATAGTCATGTATACCCTCTTAGCTGCATAATGAACTGGCCAGTCAATTAAGGGTGGAATGAAGAACAACTCTGCTGGCCCAGGTCACCATCTTGGTCACCTTCCTCTTTTCCATTGAGGCCTGGATGCATTAGTGAAGTGTTAAACACCTCCTGAACAAAGCCCTTGGGTTAACTACCTCTTAATTGAGTTTTCAAGTCTTGAGCATTTGAGCATCACAGACAGTGCAGCTCATGGAGCTTTCCTCATAGAAGGGGAAGGTTAGACAGCAATGAACTGAAGTAACTTGAAATTCCTGGTCATCTTTCTGATGGCAATAGGACTTAAAGCATGACAACATAAGGAAAGAAACCAGCAGCTTTGGAGTGTACCAGGGATCCTGGGATCTGGCAGGGATTTATTGTTTGTTGAGCTTGGAGAATAATGTATATCTTATGAGTAACAACATGTCCTATTGCTGCATGAAAATAACTGCTCAGAAACAAAATCCTGTTGGTAGAAGTGATGCTGCAAAATCAATTTTGTATTTTATCCCAATGTTTCTGTGTATTTGTTGGTATTGCAAGAAGTAGAATGCTGGTGAGCAATCTGGCAGAAGCCAAAGGATCTCCGAGCAGAGGAGAGCCTTCTCATGGAGATTAGGAACTGTGAGGAGGAGCCAGTGAGGAAAGGTGTGTTGCTGGACCTCGTACTAACAACCCAGGAGGGACTGGTTGAAGACATAAGGGCTGGGGGAAGCCTTGGCTGTAGCAACTCTGAGATGGTGGAACTCAGCATCCTGCGAGGGGGAAGCAAAACAGTAGGCAGGACTAGAACCTTAAACTTCCAGAGAGCTAACTTCAGCCTCTTCAGGGACTTGGTTAGAGGAATCTATCCCATGAGATAGGGCTCTAGAAGAGAATGGAGTCCAAGAAAACTGGTCAATATTCAAGTAGCACTTCCTCCAAGCTCAGTACCAGTGTAACCCCATGATGAAGAAGTCACACAGAGGTCAGGAGACTTGCATGGATGAGCAGGAAGCTCCTAGTAAATCTTAAACACAAGAAAGAAATTTATGGAATGTGGAAAAAAGGACAGGTCGTGTAGGAGGACTAAAGGAACCTTGTCAGAGTATGCAGGGATGTGACAAGAAATGCCAAGGCCCACTCAGAATTGAGTCTGGCAAAGGACATCAAGGACAACAAGAAGGGCTTCTACAAGTAGATGAGCAGCAAAAGGAAGATTGGGGAAAATGTGGGGTCACTGCTGAATCAGATGGGTGTCCTGGTAATAGAAGACACAGAGACCTTCTTTGCCTCGGTCTTCACAGCTGAGGACAGCTCTCAGTAGTCCCACACCCTAGAGGTAAGTGAGTAAGGTTGGAGAAAGGACTTCCCCTTGGGGGTAGAGAGTTGGGTTAGATGTTGACCAGACAGTCTAATGTATAAATCCATGGGCCCTTGTGGGATGTACCAATGGGTGCTGAGGGAGTTGGCAGATGTTGCTCTGCCACTCTCCATCATCTTTGAAAAATCATGGAGAATGGGAGAGATGTCTGATGGTTAGAGGAAGGCCAGTGTTTACTCCCATCTTCAGAAAGGGCAAAAAGAAGGACTACTGAACTGGCCAGTGAGCCTCACCTCCATCCCTGGGAAGGTGATGGAATAGGTCTTTCTGGTAGTCATCAACAAGCATGCAGAAGAAAAGCAGGTCATCAGAAACAGTCATCATGGATTCAACAAAGGGAAATCATGCTGACCAGTCTGATAGCCTTCTACAGTGTTATGTCAGGATGAGTCAACACGGGGACAGCCGTGGACATTATCTACCTTTACTTGTAGCAACATTCTTGTAGGTAAGCCCAGGTAGTGTGGGTTAAACAAATAGACAATTAGGTGGATCAAGAACTGCCTTGAAAGGCAGAACTCAGAGGGTCATGAGCTGGAGGCCTGTAGTCAATGACATTTCCCAGGAATCAGTACTGGGTCCAGTCTTGCTCGACTTGTTTATCATCAACAAGCTGGATAAAGGTATAGAATGTACCTTCAGAAAGTTTGCTGATGATACGAAACTGGCTGATACACACGAAGGCTGTGCTGCCATTAAACAAGACCTTGATAGGCTGGATAATAATAATGATGTTCAAAATGGTCCTGCTCCTGGGAAGGAACAACCCCAAACTCCAATACAGGATGGGAGCTGATCTCCTAAACAGCAGCTCCATGGAGAAGGACATGGGAGTCTTGGTGGATGACAAGTTGGTTCAGCAGTGTGCCCTTGCAGCCAGGAGGGCCAATGGTGTCCTGGGGTGCATTGGGAAGAGCGTGGCCAGCAGGTTGAGGGAGGTGATCCTTCCCCTCTACTCAGCCCTAGTGAGGCCATGTCTGGGATGTTCTGTCCAGTTCTGGGCTCCTCGGTACAAGAAAGACAAGGAGACACTGGAGAGGGTCCAGTGGAGGGACACAAAGATAATTAGGGGTCCGGAGCATCTTATGAGGAGAGGCTGTGAGAGCTGGGCCTGTTTAGTCTAGAGAAGAGAAGACTGAGAGAGGATCTCATTAATGGATATAATTATCTCAAAGGCAGGTGCCACAAAGATGGTGCCAGACTCTTTTCAGTGGTTCCCAGCAACAGGACAAGGAGTAACAGCCATAAACTAAATATTCAAGAAGCTTTACCTCAACATGAGGAAGAGCTTCTTTACGCTGAGGGTGGAAGAGCACTGGAAAAGGCTGCCCAGGAAGGCTGTGGACTCTCCCTCTCTGGATACATTCAAAACCCACCTGGACGCTTTCCTGTGTAACTTGCTCTAGGGTGACCCTGCCTTGGCAGGGGAGTTGGACTAGATGATCTCCAGAGGTCCCTTCCAACACTAACTATTCTGTGCTTCTGTGAGTGCTGGCACAGAAGAGTGGATGGGAAGTCCCTGGGGTCCGTGTCTGTCAGACAGATATGATCATTTCTGTAGTGACTTGTCATTTAGCAAAACAGAGTGAATGGGCTGCTGCAGTGGCAGATGTGTCTAATGCCAATTGTATTCCCCATGGCTTCAGGCTGTCTTTTTTTCTCCCCCACATCTGCTTTCTCTTCCCCTCTGTCAGAGCCTACCTCTTCTTTTGCACCTACCAATTATAGCTGGAAGAATGAAAACTATTTTGCTGGTAGCTTTTGGTCCCCGAGGCTGAATGATCTCTGCTGCAGGGCTAGATCTCTTGGTTTACCAAGATCCTTTTTGTGGTGTCCATAATATAAATCATCTGTACATAGGCTTAAATGAAAAGCTGAGACTAACAAGACAAATTCTCAGTGGGATCCTTATGCTGTACAGCTGTAGACATTTAATTTAGGAGTCAGAATTAAGAATGCAGGCTAAGTCATAGAGGCAGTGACTTGCCCAAAATCAAGTTTCTGGACAGGTAAGTTGAGTTTGCTTCTCAAGGACTACATACAAATTGGTCACTGTAGTACTAGACTAGTGGGATAAGGTGTGTATACCTCCATGTGACAGTAAAAGTAAATTGTATATTGTAATGTTTTCACATCAAAATGAAGACTTAGCATAATCACCTTGGGGTTTGTTTTACTTCCTCTGTTTCTCTTCCATCTCATCTATGTTTCAATCGTATGTAGTATTTCCCTTCCATCCCACTTTTATTCACTGTCTTTTCTATATCTTGTGTTCTCTTTTGTCTGTGCTTCTCTGCATTTGTAGCAGTCAGACAAACAAGAGCTGCAGGATTGCACAAATCTCCTCTTCCCTCTTTCCTTTGTTGGAGGAGGGCTCGATGCAAATGAAAGAGTAGACTGTGAGATGGATTGTCATGGGTGGGTTTAGTTTGAAACAACTGTGTATCAAACCTTTCTTGCCCATTCTGTCTCTGCTGATTTGACACCCTGTTCAAATGGCTGAATTTAAAGAGTTCACAATGTCTGAAAACTTGTAGTGTTTTTACAGTGTATTTCAGTGAAGGGAGCTGACTGTATTCTAAGCAATAAAAAACTATCACAGCCTGCAAAGACCAGGCAGAAACATTCTTCCCTCCAGAATTAGTATTACTTATAATAAAAACCCCACAGAACACCATGTTCAAACCACGTTTTGTTTAGCTGCATTAACCCTCCTGTTTGTAGAATGTGCTTTCATCATCAGTTCATATTTCCTGAATATCTGAACAGAGACACCAGATGTGCACAAAGTGAGTGATGGGCTAAAGTGGACTTTGGACCAGGAGCTATACTTTTACCAGAGTCTGAGACAACTCAGTTGCATGTGGAGTTTTGTTTGATCCAGTTCCTGTTAACTGCAATCGTTGATTAAGTATACAGTCTCGAAGAGTCTAAAATTAAAAGATATTCTATGCAATGATGTTATTAATTAATTAAAATCACATTGAATTTATAAGTAGAATTGGTTTTAAATAGACATGGGAATATTTCTGAGGTCAATGCACAACTGACTTACGAAACACACAGGAGGACAAGAACATCATCTACAAAAAAACCTATGAAAATGCACAAAATCTAATGTTCACTAATTAAAGCTAACAAAACAAGCAAGATGCATCTGTACACAATTTATATTTTCTGGAAAGGATTTCATGCAGAAGTTAAAAAGGCTAGATTTTTATCTAAGATCTGTGAGCAGTTAATAAGAGCATTTATTCATAGAATCATTTGGGTTGGAAAAGATGTTGAGTCCAACCATTAACCCAGCACTGCCAAGTTCACCCCTAAACCATGTCCTGAGTGCCATGTCTACATGATATCCAGGGATGTTGACTCAACCACTTCCCTCAGCAGCCTGTTCTGATGCTTGAGAAGTGTCTCAGTGAGAAAAATTTTCCTAATATTCAGTCTAAACTTCTCCTGATGCAATTTGAGGCCCTTTCCTCTCATCCTATTATATTTGAACATGTGTTTGAACAACCATTCATACAAATCTGTGAATGGCCCTGAAAGAGACATACAGGTACAGTTATTAGGAAAGGTGCCCCAGCAAATCATTATGAACTTCTGAACGTGGAACTGGGCCAAGAGTGTTATCACACAGTCAAAACTTCTTATTTTCAGTCAGAAATCTAGTTGCTATATTCTGTGCTAAATCAAGCATATTAATCATCTGAGTGGGAAGCTACTAAAAACAGAATTGCAAAACCATTAGGATAGATCAGAAATAAATGATCAGTGTGTGAGGAGGACTAGAGCTCAAGCTAAAAACTGCTTTTTCCCCCTGCAGTGATCTGCAGATCTGCTGGAACAACTGACTGATAATTTTATGATTTGTGAAGACAACAAAACTCGTTTGTTTTTTCATGGTTCTGGAATTTTGGCAACAGAAATGAGACAATCTGTTTAACTTCCTGGGTGAGAGGGATAAACAATGCTGTTTTAACATACTACACAGTCTGTCACTTCTGCATTTGATGGTGCCATTCACATTGTACCTTAGGCCAGCTGTATGTGTATAATCATGACTGGAGCAGATATTTTAAAAACTGGATTTTGACGATTTGTTATTCTGAAATACAACAAGCTAAGGACAGAGAAAGAAATATTTCAGATTGACAACCAACAACAAATTTAGTACCTTAACAGAGTCTCTTAGACTGGTTTATTAAATGCAATACTAAAAGAATTAATCATTAAGGCTCCTAAAATAAACTCGTGTGTGATTCATGGAAGAATAGAAACTTTACCATCTAGTGGCTGCCAGTCAGGGTCAAAGGTACCCTGTTCACAGGGCTCAATCACTGACCATGCAAGTGCAGACAGGACAGGTTTTAATTTTAGGTTCTTGCCACTGCATACTCAATCCATGGTTGCAGTTAACTGGAACTGGGTCAAACAACTCTTCATGTGCAATTTAATGCTCTCAGACTCTGAGAGGTACAGCTCCTGGTCTGAAGTCTGTCCACTTCAGCACATCACCCACTTGGTGCATACCTGCTGTGTCTGTGCAGAGATTCAGGAAGTATGAACTGAGGGTGAAAGCACATTTTACAAACGTGTTTTTTCTTGTAACCAACTGAGGATTAGTACATCTAAATAAATAATGCATGGTTGGAACATGATGCTCTGTTTTGTTGTAAGTAGTAATAATCCTGGGGGGAAAAACTTTTCTGCCTAATCCTTGTAGCATTTGCCTAAACCTTGCAGTCTCTGCTTGTTTTTTATTTATAAATCTGTTTAATGAAATACACTGGAAAAGTGGTCTGTGTTTAGGACATTTGTGAAACCTGGAATTCTGTAATTTGGGGAAGAATGCAAAAACAAGCAGTGCTTCCTCTGTCTGCATGTTATCTAGCATCTCTGCCTTTGCTGTGCAATCAAAGAGTCCCAATAGCTTCACAGAAATAATAGTTCAATTCTATTTAGGGTACAAAGATAGATGAGCACTGGAAGCTTGTGAAAGTGCAAAATAACATTGTGTTTTGCTGTGAAGATACAGGTAAGGATCCCATACTTTCAGGTTGTTAGTTGGACCAAATTTCTGATTTCTTAAAGATATTACAGTGTTAATACTTTCATTGTAGAACTCTGTGGAACTAGTGCAGTGACACTAGATAACTCAATCTGTCTAATGGAGACAAACAGCTGTGGACACATGTCAGAATAATTAGTGTTGAGTCAAGTTAATGTAATTTGTTCATTTAAAAAATTGAATTGTTTCAGCTAATTACGTAGTGTGGCATAAATGTGAGTAGGAATGTTCAGACAAGAAAACTATTCTTTTCTTCTTCCATTAAATTAGTGAAAATATTAAGGAAAATGTACACTCAGAGTGTGTGACAATGTCCAGTTTCAGATGCTGAATTTTGTAGACTGCATTACAGCAGGAGTCTCCTGGGCTTCTTGGACTGACTGACACAGCATCCTCCTCAAGGTCTCCAAAAGTCTTCTGGAGAAGACTATTGGAGAAGACTTAGCTATTCTGCTTGACTTAAAAACAAGAATCCCTCCTTTCTCAGTTAGATGGGGACATCTCAGCTAGATGTGTAAGGTGGCACCACTGCTTCCCATAACCCTGATGAAGAAGTGAACAAAATGAAGGACTGCTCAAAATTCTAGTACCTTTTCAATTTCTTGGGCTATTGGTTTCCCTATGACTTAAGATGTTAGGGATGTTAAAGTTTACTGATAAGAAATACAGAAATATGTAAAATTCAGCTTTTTGGATTATGTAGAAAATACTCTGTGAAATCAACCTGACTCCTGTTTGTCCTTTGCAGTGTATCCTTTTATAGATTATAGTGGTTTTACTCTGTTTTAATTTCCTTTTTTTTTTCCTTGGACATTTTGGGCGTGAATCTGGCAATATATATAGCAGAGAAGTTAGATTTACATTATTTTTTTTTCCTTAATATAGACTCTTTTCAAAATTCCTTCCAGCACTGATTCCTTTCCTTCAGAAAGCTTGCAGAAGAATACTTTGATGCTTCTGGTTTAATCAATGTTACTCAGTCTCACTTTAGTTCCCTGTGAAACCACACTTTCATGACAGAGAAGTAGCAAAGCAGAGTAGCAAAGTAGCAAGGCAGAGTTCAGACCTCTGAGGTGTTTTGGGTTTTCTTGCACCCCATCTGTTCTGTATTTTATAAGCCTCTTGGGCAAGTGCTCTCCTCTCCATGTTTCCACAGTGCCTGGCAGGGACTCATAACTGGGAGTCCAAGTTCTACTGGATTGGAGTAAGTACAAGAGTAACCTGGAGCTCCTGAATTTCTTCATCGAAAGTAACATCACCAAATCGTTCAGTTGCATCTGTAAAGTTTACTATTAAAGTGATTTTGTGACTTGTAAATCATGTCACAGTAAGAAGTGGGAATTGCTTTGGTCCCATGCAGCAATGTCAGGTTGCAGAACATCTCTGACCAGAAATGGCTGAGCACTGCATAACTGATTCACTGACTCAACTCTCCTTGGAATTCAGAGAAAACCTCTTGTGGTCACCCTAATCTATGTTTCATGTCTGTGCCTTTAAGTTGTGACACAATAACCTGTACCCTGTCAAACTGTGTTTCATTTCACAAAGGAAACCTTAAAACATTAATTACTAAAAGGCTTCATGGCTTCCTCTTGCTACTGTAGTACTGTACTGTAGTACAAGTGTACTTTGTAACTTACAGCAACAGCTAAAAAGAGATTATTTGTGAAATCATGGACTAGTTGAGGTAGGAAGGGACCCATGAAGTTCACCTGGTTTAACCTCCCTTGCTCAAAGTGGCATCAGCTAGAACAAGTTATTTGGGACCGTGTCCAGGTGGGTTTTGAATATTACTGAGGATGAAGACTCCACCATCTCTCTTGGCATTCTGTCCCAGTGTTTGATCACCCTCATAGTACCAGTTTCTTCTGTGCAACTGAATTCTTCCTGTTTTCCAGCTGGCTGCATGCAGAAATGTACAGGCACTTCAGAGCCACCTGCTGAGGTTGAACAGAAGAACTGTAAGTGCTTTGCCTGTGACACTTTCCTGTAGGAGAACCCACAGTTATGTGCACACACTTCATGTGGTCACCCTTGTACCCCTGTGCTCATCACAAGGTCTCTCCTGGCCATGGGTCTGTGCTCCACCACTGCCTCCCCATCATCACTGGTCAAGGCTGTCCTTGCAAGGCTGGTCAGCCTGTTGGCAGGTGTTGGAGTCCAGGATATCTGCACTACACCTCAAATTGCCCTGGAGGGTCTGGGACCCTCACAGAGACCCCAGCAGGAGAGAGTTTTTGATCTGTGTCCCTGGGAAAAGCTTCCAACATTGATGGAAGAAGCAAAAAGCAACAAAAATATAACTTAGATCATAGTTTAGTTCGTTATAGAAGTGAAACCTGTAGTTTTAGGTTTTGTAGTATAGGTATAAAAGAAGACAAGATGCAGGATTTTGGGTGTTGCCTTGAGTTCTTTCTTCTTCTTCTCACCCTTTGCACTGCAGTAGAGCTGCACTTGGGCATTGGTAGAATAGATTTGAGGTAGAGAGGACTTGTTAGTGACAAGTTGGGATTACTGGTACAGAGTTGTAAATATGATACGTGGTATCTGTTAATTGGTCATTAGAGTCCTTAAAATGTAGATGCAGTTGCCATTTGGGGGCTTTTCTCAGCACACACTCTGGTGTGTTAAACCCAGGTTTGGGTGACATGCTGAAGTTGTGATAAGAACTTAATAAACAGCAAGAAAAACTGAGAAGCTGAGAGTCTTATTCCTTTATCTGGTACTGGACTTTGATAAGAAGAAATCCAGAAAAACAAGAGCTCAGGCATCTACAAACATATTAACAACTATCATTACAGGCAGGGATGCTTTTGTCTCATTTTTCATTCTTATTCAGGGCAGCTTGAGACTAGTGGAGCCACATGCAAAACCACTTATGACTTAGATGCAGCAATACTGATGAAACAGCATAATGAGTGTTTGTGTGAAGAGCAGTGATGGGAATGGGCAGAGTGAACAGGCAGAAAGTAGGGAAGTAGCCCTCTCTCCACTGAGAAAATAATTCAATGAAAAGGAGAAACAGTTGTGGCTTACGACATTTATTTGATCTTTAAAATCTTTGATGAGAAATGCCTCATTTTGAAGATCTCAACTGTCTGCTGTTGACAGAATTTGGCTGAATTCCTGTGTGTGTGTGTAGACACATATATATGCATACATAGATGTCCAGAAAATACTTCTTAGTGAATAAAAATTGTTTGGCTCTACTTAAAAAAGAAAACAATCCACAATGTATATGGCCTACCCTGTATGTGATCAGCAAACTGAAACATTCATACAGCATTTCTCCCACAGCATTTTAAAATTATGAACAACTAATATAGAGTCAAATTCTGTCCTCCATCCCTGTGATGGGCAGCTTATTCCAGACTGTGTTTTAATAGTCTTTCTTGCACCCATGTGTCAGATGAAATGGTAGAAATGCCAACTGGATGATAATGTAGTATCATTTCTGGAAGTATTGGCTTTTAAAGTTAATCTTCAGTGGGATGCTTTACTGCAGGCATGTGCATACATTAGATAACCTTGGCATGCAGAGAGTATTTTAAGACCCACATCATTTTGAAACACCCTTTAATATTTAGTGAAAGTCATGATGCATTCCATGCACATAAGATCAGAGGCAGATCTTCCAGGCTTGTTTTACTTCTCAGGATAGAATGCCAAATTGGGAGCCCACAGTGATGTATTTTGTTTTCCTGTAGACAGTTACAGTGGCACAACACACATTTCCATGCTGTTCCATTGACATCCAAACCCTGGTCTTGGGCAACCTCCTCACAACGGTGCCCAGGAAAATAATAAATACAACTGTCTTCACACACTTATCTTTTAATCTGAGATTTGCAAAGCAAATGCTGCCAACTAATCAAGTATACTGTTATGGATTCTGGGACCTTGAAGTGTGATGTCAGAAAATTCACTTTAGTAACTAAACTCCAGCAGCTGGTGCTACCAGTACTGTCCAGAATGAACCTGTTAAACCACGGGCAACACTATCTGTAACTATTTCTGTTCTCACTTTCTGTTTGTACACTGATGATATTAAAAAAACCAACCAAACAAAAATCCAGACAAAGCAAAACACAGCAAAAAAAAGGCTTCTTCCTTAAGCTTTATGTTTAACCAACATCATTTTATATCCACAAAATAAAAGATTCAGAGATGCGGAGATTTTGTAGCAAACAATATGCTTATAGATTTTCACTTTGAGCTAGCTGCTACTTAGAAGGAGGAAGAAGTGCATGTAAGATTAGGTTTCAAAATAATTCTGTGAAATGTATCTGGCCCCTTTATGCAGCAACCTGCTACATGGGGGAGAGGAGAAAAGCAAATCCTGGCCTTGATGTCAAAACAATGTAAACCACTTTCAGTATGTTGACTTGTGGAACAAGCAAGGCATAAAAACAAAAGTGCAGAGCCCTCAGTAGTGGCAGTGAAAGCAACGAGAGACTAAATCCTTACAGCATATGCTGTGCTGACAGTGTGCTCTCGTTGTGACAGTAATGGTATTTGGAATCCCAGCTGCACTCAAGCCTGTGCTATAGAAGCACCCACTCCTCAGAATGTGTGTTGCTCCTCTTGCCCTTCACTGGCCCTTAGCCAGAGGAAGGAGCTATTCTCTGTTGCTCATGTTGCCCTGTATAAACACATGTTCAAGCAACTATTTCTTCTCCCCAAAATGAAATTGGAGAGATTTTGGCATTGTTAGCTCTCCTGAAATTTTCACAGTGCTGAAAGGGGGTTGTAGTCAGGTGGGAGTTGGTCTCTTCCACCAGGCAGCAACTGACAGGACGAGAGGACACAGTCTCAAGCTGCACCAAGGAAGGTGTAGGTTGGATATTAGGAAAAAGTTGTTCCTGAAAGAATAATAAAGTACTGGAACGGTCTGCCTGGGGAGGTGGTAGAGTCACCATCCCTGGATGTGTTTAAAAAAAGACTGGACATGGCATTTGGTGCCATAGTCTAGTTGAGGTGTTAGGGCATGGGTTGGACTCGATGATCTTGGAGGTCTCTTCCAACCTGATTATTCTGTGATTCTGTGAAAACTGTCTTTAGGTGACCATAGTTTTTTGTATGCAAACCAACCTTCCTGATTTTTTGAAAATATCCAAAGTAAGTGCCATTCTAAATTTCAGTGACTGGATCCTCAGAGAAAGGTTGAAGTAGGAATACCACTGTTATTGCTGTGTTGTTGTTCGAGTGTGGTTGGTAAGAATATTTAGAGGGTGATTCAGTGTTGAGAGCAGCAAGTACTCACCACTCTCTGTCAGAGATCATTTTGACAAAGTCTAATGAGTTAAGGTTAGTGAGCTCATTACAGATAAAGGAAGAGACTCCTCTGGGAATGTGTTTGAATGTGTGTGCTCTCCTGTTTTTCCTAGCACACACTTTTTTGTTCTCTCCCAGCTGAGGCATGAGATTCAGAAAGAGTTGGAGAATGTTGCTTATAAATTATGGAGTTACTGCCTCATGATTACCATCCTGTCATCAATATGTCAGTCTATCCTTCACTATTCAGCTTTTTCTCCTGTCTTTTGTCAACTTGTAAGGTTTTTACATCCTCTGCTTAACATTTTTCCCCATCACATCAGCTATTTTCAGTCCAGGTCTTTTGTGTGGAATCCCAATAGTCCTACACCAATTTCTTGTTTCCTACTTCACATTTGAGCAATTCAGGAAATTTTAGGTGATTCATATGTTTGATTACATAGTACCATCTCAGGACATCTCAGTACTGTTTTGGAGAGACAGCTTTGAAGAATGTGAGTGACAAGCTTTAGAGAAAGTAAGGAAACAATGTGGATTGTGATGTGGTAAAGGAAGGGTAAACAAAAGGCACAAATTTAATCCTGGAATTACACATAAAATGCCAAATGTGACCAGTTGGGTTCTGCATTATCCAGAAGTAAGAGTCACTTCCAGCTTGGCTTCCTTCTTAGTTCAATGCCCCATTTCAGAGCTGCTGCCAGGCTGTCTGGCACCCTGTCCTCCTCCCACAGCTAAACCCACAGCAGAGCCTTCAGCAGCTCCAGGGTCCCAGGTGAGCTCAGACCTGGCATGCCCACCTTCCTGCAGGAGGTGTCACTTTCCAGGAAGGCAGACACCCCAGAACAGAACCAAAGCTTTTCTACCCTTGGAAATGGGGCTGTTCAGGTAGATATTCCCAATATAATTTTAATCCAGTTAGCTTGGCTACCAGTGGCAAATGAATCTCCGTAGCACACACTTTAAATGCAAGCACCTAATCTCACTTGGGTGCTGGCTGCAGGATGGATTCTCAGCTCCCATATATTCATTGCTATTGCTACCTAGGCTTGGTGGATTTTAATTGGGAATTACCCACATTTCTGCATGCACTTTTCTGACTGTACTGTAAGTGTCCTTTTTATCCTCACACTATAGGCATTTTGTAGTAGTAACTTAATGTAGATGGGCCAAAATAACAAAAAACCCACTTGCATCTAAGTTTCTTTATCAAGTTGCTAAAATATAAATTGCCATTGTCCCTTCCAGTATCCATTGATGTCCAGGATNCTTGCTAAAATGTAAATTGCCATTCATCCAAAAAACGTTATGTCCCTCCCAGTATCCATTGATGTCCAGGATACAGCTTCAATTTCTAGAAATTTCTGAAAATGATAATACACTGGTTTTGTTTCCATTCACTGACTAAACTCTCTTGAAGCATCAACATGGCTTCTGACATAAATGCAGTTTAAGTTCTTTCCCCAAGAAACTATCAAGCAAAGATATTCCTAAAATAATAGAGGAAAAAAGTAATGACATGGAGAAAAGTTGCTTGGGACCTAGAGGATAGGATTGTTTACCATCTAACAATGTCCTACTCTTATTGCAATGTCAAAATTCTGTTTTTCAGATAGACTTTCTGCTCCAGATGCTTTGGTTTGAGTAGCCTCAACCTCCCTATGGACTCAACAGATGTATCACGAAATGGCATTGCTCACTGGGAATGCAGATCCTGAGTTCACCTCCTACTCTTTCAACAACTTGGAAAACCTGTGTGAAGTGCAAACCAAGAAAGGATTCTTCTACAAAAAGGCCAAACTCCTGCATCCTGGAGAAGACCTGTGCTGCTTAGCCCGCCTGGATGACCGATCCAGGTTTGTGATCATCAACGTAGGTGGAATCAAATACAAAGTTCCATGGACCACCCTGGAGAACTGCCCTTTGACCAGGCTTGGGAAGCTAAAAGCTTGCAACAATTACGATGAGATCATGAACATCTGTGATGATTATGATGTCAGCTGCAATGAATTTTTTTTTGACCGTAACCCTAGTGCCTTCAGGACCATCATGACTTTCCTGACAGCCGGGAAGCTGAGGCTTCTCAGGGAGATGTGTGCTCTTTCCTTCCAGGAGGAGCTCGTGTACTGGGGGATAGAGGAGGACCACCTGGAGTGGTGCTGTAAAAAGAGGTTGCGACAGAAAGAGGAAGAGGCAGCAGAGGCCAGGCTGTTTGAAAGGGAGATGGTTTTTAGTGAAACCACGCAATGTGCCTTCCAGGACAAAAGCCGACTGGGTTTGTGCATGAGGAAGCTCAGGGATATGGTGGAGAACCCCCACTCAGGGATCCCAGGAAAGATCTTTGCTTGTATTTCAATCTCTTTTGTTGCCATCACTGCAGTCAGCCTCTGCATCAGCACCATGCCAGACGTCAGAGAAGAAGAAGATCGGGTGAGTGCAGCTTTTCTCAGACTAAATCACATTTTGAATTATTGTCTCCTCAGGGAAGGTGATGGGCAAAATCACTCCAGCAAGCATTGCACTCAGTATGTCTGATGTGGAGGGCTTGCTGGGGGAGAGCACAGAAAGAATTATACAGCTAAAAACTGAGGGCAGATTGGGCCAAACACTGCATTGCCAGAACAGCTTTGCCAGTTCACACCAGCAGATAGCTTTACCCAAGAGATTTGTTTTCTGACATCTCTAACCAGATGACAGACTAGCTGTTGTGGGGATAAAAATCAGTCTTGTTTGTGGCTTAATGTTTTGAGGTTAGGTTTAGAGCTAAAAAATCGATTTTCCCTAAGGGGACTTTAACACTTTGAATGAACTCTCAGTACTCCAATGTAAAAACCGTATCTAAAGTATTTTGATGCTTTAGGGTGAGGTAAAGGCCAGGGAAGCTGAGGCAGCAACTTAACAGCAGAACAGAGCAATTGTCCCAATTTTCAGACATGTTTAGTATTCTCAAGTGTAAGCTGTGGATGATTCATGCCCTTGAAAATCAAGTCTTACATATATTTTGTTTATTCTGTAGTTCATCAAATTTCCTAAGGGTTTAATTCCTTTTTTTTGTAAGCAGTTCACTTTCCTAGGATTAATTGTATGTAGGCCAGTGAGAACCCATCTGAAAAATGATAGAGGAGGACATACACGTTTTTTTTAAATATATGCTGAAATGCAATCTAAGGGGCTTGGGGTAGCAAGAGTCTGCTTAGAGGCAGATTCATTCAGTAGCAGCAAGGCAAAAAAGATAAAACGTTTGGTATGTTGATTGATATATGATTTATTTTAAGATCTTTATTTGAAAGGCTTTTTATGATTTAAAATTTAAGGATAGTAGTACTGGGTACTAACTACCCCTATATCGTCCTAACAATTTTAAAAGAAATATCATTTCCAAAGCATCTTTTACTGTAATCAACCATCAGCACTCTGGTATCCTGGAATTCTAAGTGTAAGGGGTATTTTACTGTTGAAAACTGAGGTGTATTCAGTGTTCAAATGATCCTGGATTTAAGTAAGAGCTGAACAACTGCTTTTAGAATTCCGAGAGTTAAGGCACCTTATGGAGGTGTTAATGCTATGAACATAATTAAGGACTCATAATAGGAGGCTAATAATGTTTTGTTGGGTGGAGCAGGGTAATAATGAGGGTAGAGCAATCGTATGACAGAAGCCTGGATTGCTTGGTAAGATGGGACCATTAGAAGTAGCACATTTTTGTAGTCAAATGCAAAATGTGGATTTGTAAAAGCAGCAAGTCCGATTCTCAAAATGAGACTCTAAATAGGGTTTAGGTTCATTTCACCCCTGACTATCTGAGCTGGGGAGTAGTGATTAGAAGCTGGAAGATGTTTTGTGCCTGTATGCAGCATTGGTGAGACAGACACAGAATACTGCAGTCAGAACTCACATTCATATTTTTATTGGTGTTTTGAAAAATTTGAGGAGGGTGACAATACCTGAAAATCTTAGACACCTGTAAAAAATGCAATACAGTAAGAAACTTGAACATTTCCATTAATTTAGATTATTGGAAGGAGGGTGAGTGGGTTAAGTATGTAAGTGTTTTTTTATGGAGGGGAGAACTACATCATCTAAAGACCTTTAAATTAAGCAGAGAGATGATGCATGGATAAAAGCTGAATCTTGATAAATTCATATGGGAAACTATATGCCAATACTTAATACCACAGTGATTAATTACTGGGACAGACTAGGAAGAGAATTTGTGGATTTTGTATTTTTAGAAATTTTCAGTTCAAAGCTCAGTGCCCTTCTGGAAGGTAGCCTTCAGCTAAACACAGTCTACTTCATCAAGAGTAAATTACAAACTGCAAATCAAGTTACAAAGGTGAAATTCTTGCAATACAGAGAAGTTCAGAATAAATCATCCAACATTTTTTTGTGTCCTTAACTTCTGAAAGCACAGAGCTTTTGCAAATAGTCTTTGTTCTGCCCTGTGCACAAGGACAGATTGCAGACAGTTATTGTGTTTGAGACAAAGGTGGCTCTCTTGCACAGGGAACAGGTGAAGGAACACTTCTGGCTGGGCAAGGAGTCAGGCATCTGCCCATCTGGAATCAAGTGTAGGGTCAGATACCTGGGCTGCAAACTCCTTGTGTGGGCAAAGCCAATGCAGCTCTTCAAGTAACAGGCGTGGAGAGAAAAGAGCTTATGTGAATTCAAATTCATGTTAATCATCCTGAGCCGTATCCAGACTAAAATTTGTGCCCAGGGATAGCTCTTTGGTCTAGTTTTGCAGTCTCCTAACAAGCAGAAAATGGATGTGCATCCTTCCTGACTAAGGAACAAATAAATTGTAAATACTGCTTCACGGACACTGTATTCAGTGTGCAGATTTTCCAGGTTTTTGGCTGGCATTACTGCTTTTATGGTTCTGTGTCAGAGCTGTCCTGGGTACTCTGGCTAACAAACAGTGGCCTTTCCCTTGAGCTGGCGTTTTTTCAGGGAAAAAAAAACCCTCTATGTACCATCTATCTGTGGTGTTATTGCTTCAGGGAAAGACAGAGGAACCAATCACAAAGAAAAACTATGCTGGAGAGCAATTTTCCACAGCCCAATTGTTTAATGCCATCCAAATGGACGGACTGTTACACCCAGTGATGTCCTGCAGAGGTGCAAATGACCCCACACAAGATGGGACCTTAGAAGGAATTACCAAGTGGATGAGGCAATTATTTTAGGTGCCTGCTTATCCCTTTTAAAATACAGCAGAAAGCTCAATCCTACATTTTGTTAACTGCTTCAGGTGTTGTGGATGCCAGTGGCAATCCTTAGTGATTTCATAAGAGTGGGATGGGATCATGTTCCCATGTCCTGCAGATGTCTTGTTCTTACTAGGGGTCACCTTGATTCCCCTTGAGTGTTACTTTTTGGGAAGTAGTATTTCAGATGCTACACAATTATCAGAATCAGATCTTAAATTACTTTTTACTTAGAAAACTAGGACATGTATTTTGTCAATTTTTTTCTCATTTAGCTTTTATTTACTGATTAAATTAAATAAAATCCACTGATCCAGTAATGTGTATAATAGCTGCTTCTGGAAATTTCAGGAAAGGGACACTTCCAATGTATAAAGAAAAAAAACCTTTGAGGATAGTCAGGTTCTTCCATGTAAAGTAACAAGACAATGATTAATTTTTTATTCCAAAATTTTCAGACTAGGAGATTTCTATGTAAAATTTAGATTTAATGGTGAAAAGTCTCCTCTAAAGGCAAAATCTGCTGAGACAGAATCATAGCAGAAGCCCTCAGGAACTATGTTCTTTCAAGACCATCACAAAAGTCATCTCCAAGACATAAAAATAGCCAGAGGCACAGAGTATCTCTGAGGCATTTTAGGCATATGATACTTTAAAGTGGGTTTCTCAATTGTCTAAACAAATAGCAGGCATTGAGTGAGTCAAGGAAAGCAGCTAATACATCAGCAGAGTCTTAAACCATTTGGGGATACATTACAGTAAAAGCTTCAAACACATAGTAAGAGCTGAACAAGCAGAAGACACTGAGAGATTCAGCTGAAAGGCAGATGGTCATCATACTAAACTCTTCATTTTTTCCCTTGGTGGAAACAGAAATGTCAACCATTTCTATCTGAAGAAGAAATCTTTTTTCTGTTAACAGCCTTCCTCATCAGAGAAGAAAAGGTAATGAACTCAGAGGTCAACATCAAGCATTTTGTCCTACTTCACAAAAGCACTTATAGGACTGAGTCCCCCTGAGATCAATCATTTGTAGTACCAGAGTGTAAAATAGGAGAAGCAGGTCAGTGGTTTGGAGCTGGAACAGGCTGCCCAAGGCAGTGGGCACAGCACCAAGCCTGACAGAGTTCAAGAAGATTTTGGATAATACTCTTGGGAACACAGTGTGACTCTTGGGGATGGTCCTGTGCAGGGCCAGGAGATGAACTCCATGATCCTTGTGGGTCCATCCCAACTCAACATTTTCTCTGATTCAGTGATAGTTCCTTCTTCACCATGCTTCCTAACATATTGGGAAAAGCTAGCCTGATTAGAGATGCTGTGGTAGGAAGTTTCAGTTCAATAACCTTCAGCTGAAGAACTTTACAACAAAGAGAGAGACCTATAAAAAATGCAGTTAATAGTAGCTCATCAAGAAGCCAAAACTATTTAACCTTCTAAGCTTAATTTACACACTGTTCTTCAACTTTCATAATGCTGAGGGTGGGGAATAGATAAATTGTGAATGTGCTTTTTTTTCATTTCAAAAGGTACACACAAAAGTAATCTCAGACAAGGTTAAGAGAGTCTTATATAATGATTCACAATAGGTTTTCATAGACGAGCTGTTACTGTAGAGGGTGGATAAGCAGACAGGGAGGAGGATTAAAAACTGGCTGAATGATCATGCCCAGAATGTGGTGATCAGTGACACAAAGTCTGGTTGGAGGTCACTAAGAGCACACCCAGGGGTCTGTACTGGGTCCAGTCCTGTTAGATGTCTCTGTTAGTGGCCTGGAGGACAAAGCAGAGTGTGCCTGCAGCAAGTTTGCAGATGACACAAACTTTGGATGAGTGACTGATAGGCCAGACAGTTGACAGGAGAAATGGGCTCAGGAAGCCTGTGGGACCTCAGCAAGATCAGCAAGGGGAAATGCAGAGTCCTGCTGTTGAGGAACAGCCCCACACACTCAGATGGAAAGAGGTCACTCAGATGGAAAGGGGATAGAAAAGTACCTGGGGGTCCTGGTGGACACCAAGTTTACCATGAGCCAGGAATGTGTCCTTGCAGCAAAGACTACTGGTATCCTTGGCTGTGTGAGGCAAAGTATTGCCAGCAGGTCGAGAGAGCTGCTCCTTCCCCCCTGTTCACTCCTCACTGGTGCAGCCACACCTGGAGCAGCGTGTCAAGTTCTGGGCCCCCAGTACAAGAGAGAGATGGGCACACTGGGCAAAGTCCAATGTAAGGCCACGAAGATGATGGAGGGTTGGAGCATCCCTTCTATAGGAAAGGCTGAGAGAGCCCAGACTGTTTATGCTGGAGGAGAAAAGGCTCAGGGGGATCTCAGCAGTGTGTAGACACACCTGCAGGGAGGGCTCACAGAGGATGGAACCAGGTTCTTTCCAGTGACACCCAGTGACAGGACCAGAGGCAACGGGCACAAACACAGGCATTTCCCTCTGAACATCTGCAAATACTTTTGCATTGTGAGGGTGGCCAAACACTGGCACAGGTTGCCCAGGGAGGTTGTAGTATCTCCATCCTTGGAGATATTCAAAAGCTGCCTAGAAATAGTCCTGGACAACTATGTGGCCCTACTGCTTGAGTAGGTAGAAGAGGCTGGGCCCATGCAATCTCAACCATCCTGTGATTCTGGTGTTATAATTACTGATTTTATTAGGTTTGTAATTAAATAGGTAGCTAAATAGAAAGACATACAAGGGGCTCAATGTGTCAGAAATGCCAGACATTTTGTTGAATTAATATTATCTTGTCTCAAAACTCTTGCAGTTTGGGGTTCTTCTGGTTGGGGATAACACATTTTTATATTAAATCATTTACTTATTTTTATGAAAAGTTATGTAAGGGAGTAAAACAGTTGGTGATGGTGCCTAAAATGGCACTCTGTTTGAGACTCTGGAATTAAGCTTTTCATTACTGGAGAGCTCATTTTTATCACTTTCTCTCTTTTCTGACTCTTCAGTTGTTGTTCTCCATGTGATATTGAGACCTTGATTTTGACCTACAGCCATATATGATGCATAGATGTCTTGTTTTCATGAATGAAAGTCTTAATAAATTGCAGCTTGTGTTTTTCCTTCCTTCGTGGAATAAACTGCTCTAGAAATTACAGCACAGTCAACAAAACCCATGTATTTAAGAAAAAAAATCTCCCTGCTGGTATTACATGTATCTATTTATAGTGTATAGGCGCTGAGGGTGACTTTATATAAAAAGAATCTTGGGGAATTGGACTAACTAATTTCCCTGGGGATCATCTGAGAATTCGTTTTACCATTTTCTCAGCTCTGCTGTTCAAATACAAAAATTATGAGCTGTAACAGCATCACCAGTTTTGCCACCTGAACTGATCTACCATTCTTGTCCCCTGTATTGTTAGTTTATATTTTCCAAATTACAAGGACACTTCAGGCCACGTCTGGCTGGGGGACAGGGAAAGACCAGATGACTCAGTAGCAATTGTTACCTGCCTTTTCTCCATTGTGCACAAGGAATTTCCTGTACACACGAGATACAAATTCAGTTTCACATTCACATGTCCTAGCTTGAGGATGTAGGACTCAGAGCACTGCAGAATTGTATTTTAACTAAAAGTAAGGTGTTCCTTTTTTTTGTCCTTTCACAAGTTTAAAGTAGGTTTTCTCTTCAAATAGTACTTAAATCAAAATGGTAACACACACACTCCAAATTACAAGCCCTGAGAGCATCCTTTACCCACAACTGAAGTCATCAGCAATATGCAAAAGTTTGCTTTCTCATTCAAGTTCCCAACTGGCCTCATGTAGTTCCATCACCTGTTTTGTGTAGTGCTGTCCTTAGATTGCAAACACTTTGAGACAGAATGCCTTAAACATAATGTCTAGGAACATCATAATAACAGAAATACAAACTACATCTGCCTACTGTTCAGGTACATGGGCACATTCCTCATGCCTCAGACTGAGAGCTGTATTTCTAAGCAAGGAAATTCTTTTCAGAAGTGAGACCAACTTAGTTCATGCAAGATGCTATTACTGTATGATATCCTTAGAGTCCAAAACTGAGGAGCAACTGCAAAGTTTGCAAGTCTGAGTCATCCTAGTATGGTCTCCCCACTCCTCTCTGATGGTCAAAGAAAATTGCTGTGCAAGTTTTCTTTCAGACTGCTCAGGTTTGTCTGAAAGTAGTTGAAAGTGGCAATGTTTGATGGAGTAAGGTGATGTTGCTTCTGTGTGCCACAGACAGCTTTAAAAGGAGTCAAGAATCTCTGCATAACCTTGAATGTCAAGTTCTGTGGGGTTTTTTTGGGTGGTGTGCACCTTTTGTCTGATTCCCATGGAATTTATAAGAACAAGGCTAAGGCCAGAATGTTCTTTGCAAACATCAAAAAGTGGTTATCATGTCTTTTGATCATTTTACTGGAAACTGTGCTTGTCTGTGAGCCATCTGAATGAAACAGTCCTTCATGTAAAAGAGTACATATAATCATCTTTCCTTTGTGAATCTGAACCTAAATCTTTCCTTTACTGGCTGTCCAAATCCAGCTGTTAGGTTGAGCATACCTTGGTTTATTTTACCTGGTTCAGGATTGCTGTATTCACACACTAGGGAGACACATTTGGTGCTGTGAATCCTCCTGATTTTGGTTGTGTGGACAGAGTGCTGGATAACAACTCATTGTATTTGATCATGACTGCATTTGGAGGGCTCTCACCATTTCTTCTTCTTGGCTTGTT
>WEIV01004856.1:142794-157163 GCA_013390005.1 Calyptomena viridis
AATAATTTTCTGCAGTCATCTCACCCCTGAAAAAATAAACAAATCCCTCCCCCCCAAATCCAACCTTCTAGCTCCACTAAAGCTCTTTAAACTTTAGCAGACACACCTAGTTGTTCTATGTGGTAGCTCCTTCAAGAGAAGATAAAGGAAACAAACATGGTCCCAGTAAGAAAATCCTTCTGTGTTGTATCAGGAGCATTAGGAGGAATGTTATATTTTCTTTCACTAAGAGTTGCCTTTAGATTGGGAATGGGGACACAACACTGGAACAGGTTTACACAGAGTACATATGTGAGCCTGCAGAACTCCTGCTCCAAGTCCCCCTCTCAGCAAAGTCACTGACTGAGCTGTTCGTGCCAGCCTGGGGTCTCACTGCAGCATCTTTTATTGGGTTGCTTTTCCCAAGTAAAGGGCAAAATCCTTATGGATCAAGGAGCTGTCCTGGAAGACTTAGGTTGCAGTATAGACTTTGGGAGCCACCCAAGAGTCTGCAGAGTTTTAGGCTTAGAAGTAAAAAAATGGAGAGTGTTCCTCTGCACTGCTTGGGAAAGAGACAAGAGTTGACTAAGATAAAATTCCTGTTGACTTGTTAATAACTTTATTCTGTTATAAAAAAAGCTTTCAGTCTACAGGATACCTTCTCATGAATAAATAGTAGGTTTAGGTCTTCTTTTAAATATTGTATAAATATGCTGCAACGTAACATTAGTGATAAATAATTAAACAGTTAAAACTCTTTTATAAAAAAAGCTCTTGTAACTTTGTCATGTTGTTAACTGGTTTACATTTGGTGCAATGTGGCCCACCCAGCAAAATATACTTCATGTTTAATTTCCTTTAATATCTCTCTGATTCCACCACCACAACTGTCTATACCTACTGGTAGGTTTATACTCCAGACTTCCAGGTAAATCATCCAGGGAGTCTCTGAAGCAATCTCATGAGAATAGTCACTTGGCCTCCAGACATGTTTGTAAAATTACTACAGCTCTTCATCATAGCCTGCTGTGCAATATCTTGGGGGTACAGCACAGCTTCTGTGCTCCACAGATTGCTCCACTGCCTTTTGTGAGAGAGTTTGTGCTCTTTGGGTTTATTGAGTACTGCCCTAGTGTTTTGAAAGAGAGAAATCATTCATTTATTTGTAATAAAAATATCATCTGGAAATTTCATCTCGGAGCTCCAGGATATGTTGCTATCAGTTCTAGAGGTTTGGAATGAAAGAAAGAAAACAGATTTACATTTGGCTAGACCTCATATAGCTAGGCTGAGGTAATGAGCTGATTCATGTGTGTGGCACTTAGAAAAATTACATTAAATCATTCAACATTAAAAATGCTTGTATTTTCATTGCTTAAAACATGGTAATTGGGATGAAATATAAAAGTTTTTGAAACTGAGGGCCTTTTGCACGTCCATGGAGATATTTAGATTCAAGACAAATTGAGTTAGAAGAGTGAGATGCAAATGGAAAAAAAAAAGTTATAAGATTTTTTACAATAGTTTTTTAACAAAGGCTTGAGAAAGGACCATGAGAAAACTAGAAGGCTGTTGGATTTTCTAAAGGTAAGCCTGATATTAGTACCGAGTGAAAACATCAAAATGTGGTACTGAGTACAGTCAGCCACATTTTTGAGAATGACAGCATAGTTAATTCTAGTCTATATAGAACACTACTCATTAATCAAACTTAAAACAACTTTTATGAGGTTATAAAGTTTTCAGAAGAAAATAACTTCTGATGTAGGTAGTGCTGTAAGACATTTGAATTAATGCCACACAACATTCTTCCTTAATAAAAAGGCATGTTTCAAAAACTTATCTCCCTTTTTAAATGTTTAAAAAATTTCTCTTAGATCTCTTAGTAGCAGAAAACCAAGGTAAGACATCATCATCCAGTGACAATGTATGCAGAAAGGCATACAAGTGTCTCTGGTGTTGGCCCAGAGATACTTAGGTGTTTTGCTGGTGATTTGGGAGAAAAGACAATTTCAAATGACATGTGCAGGGAGTGACACACCAGAAGTATCTGGCACAGTTTGCTGAACTGATTTGAACATGGGGAGAACTGCATGGTCATCAGCAGAGAGTGAAACCTCAAAGTGTAGAAAGCATAAAGACCCTGGGACAAAAGAGCCTTTTGGAAAGTGGGGACTCAGAGGATTTGGAGACCCTGGTGATCTACTGGCTGTGCCTGATTTCCCATCTCACATGCTAGTTAAGAGACAAAGTATGAAGCATGAGATACTGTGTCCAGGTTGGTATCCATTAAGCAGACAAGTTGGGGAAAAAAAAGTTTAAAAAATTATTTAAAATCTGAAAGTTCTGCTTTATAGTGAGACACTAGAGGAATTTTTAATGTAGTGAGAATCAGTATAAGAGAATGTATGTGGGTAACAGTGAACAACAACTGAAACCTGTGGCTGGACAAACTCACGCACTAAATTGAAGTAATTACAGTGTAGGTAATTAACAATGAAAACCATTTATCTAGACATGCTTGTGTACTTCTCCTAGAGTTTTCAAATACATTCTGTCAGTCCTTCTAAACATTACAACTCAACTCAGTTGAAGCCATGCCTGTGATTCATGAGCCACTTGGCAAGATCCTTTGCTCCACAGGGGATCAGCCCAAGAGCTTTTTCTGACCTTACAGGTCTGGGGCTTCCTTGGCCCTCGTGCATGTTCAGACCTGAAGGCATCAGTAAGATGAAATGAGCAGTGACAGTTCATAATTGTGATTAAAGGAGAGGGAAGCCAGAAAAGACTCAGAAGCCTGGAAGCTGTTTGAAGAGGAGTGACATGGCATGAGTCTGGTCCTTTCCATACCATCACACACATATACACACATACACACACACACTCCCTTTCCCCCTGCTCCAGCCCATTTTCTGAGTCTGGATTCAAATAGGAAATACAGAGAACCTTGGTGAAGGTCCCAACAGCATCCTGAGCTGTGTTGGAAACTTGGCACACACTATACTGGGTAGAGATGATGACAACAGAAATTGTAGCACCCTCATGAAAGGTCTCTGCACTGTCTGTGAGCAGATGCTGCAGATATTTTCTCCCAGTCTGCAGCTAGTTGCCTTCACACACAGTAGAAATATTAGATATTTTAAGGTAAATTTTTATATTCTACACTGCTGTCACAGAAAGCACTGGTTTTACTGTTGCCTTCAGCAGCAGAGATTTTGAGAGAATGTGTGGTTTTGCCGTGGTCAGATCCACCTCATAAAAATCCATCCATTGTGCAAGTGCAGCAGCACAACTTACAGCCTTTCAGTGCCAGGGCAGTGAGGAGCTGACTGCCAGCTGTGCCTGAGCTGCCACCAGCAGGAAAGCAAACCTGCCCACAGGCAACATAGGCAAATCCTTCACTTGCTTTCAGATAAGAGTATAAAGGGAAAGTGAGTGGGGAGGAATACAGATTTGGGAAAAAAAAAATAAAACGGTAAGCTTGAGTCTGTCCTCCTTTCCTCCAAAAAAAAAAGACACCCCCAACTCTTATAGCAGGTTACAGGGTTGCAGGAATCAGTAAAATTAATGTTGGTCAGTAAAATGGAACTATCAGTGAGTAGAGACAGGACGAAAAGAGATTGAAAAACAGTGATTGAAAGGGGAGAAACTGGGGGAAATAAGAGAGGAAATACATTTAAAATTACGTTAAGAATCAGTTGTTCTTTAAATATGATTAGTGAGAGAGAAAGAAAGAACAAGACTCAGATTTCTTTTTAGTGTGAGGAAAGCTTGAGGAGAAGAAGGAAAGAGGATGCTGGGTTTAGGAAGACCACAGTTCTGGATGCCGTATTTCTGCAGGTATCTGTGAGCACAGCCAGGTGCCACCACAACATCATCTTTTTCCTGGGTGTTGGGTTGGTGTGAAAGCATTGGGAATGTCACTGCTTTGTCACACAGCCCTGTCTCTCTTGGGCTGGTCCTTCTGAAGGAACATGGAATCTAGGTGTTCTCATTCCCTGCAGAAACTGTTCAACCCTGGTGAGAACTCAGCCCCACTCTGGTTCTGCAGTGTTCTGATTTATGCTGCCACTTATGGGAGATATAACTTTATTTTTGCAGTCCTGCTATGTCTGTGAGGAGCAGGTGTACTGTAAGTGCCATTGCTCAAGCTTTTCTAAGCAAAAACTAAGTCTGTCTTGTTTTCAGAGCACTAGGATAGAAAATACAATTCTTCAGAAATTAAATTTGCTAAGTTGCAGTGTAAATGGTCTTCTTCAGGATCAAGCATTTTCTTAGGTTTACAGATACTGGATTTTTTTTTTAAATTGTTGTAGCTTCCAAGGCTGTGGTGCCTATATCAGAGCTAGAAAAGAGAGGGGCTGAGGAGGAGGATTTCTAGTTCAGGGGAACAGTGGGACACTTGTCAGCAAGGAGGCTCCTGGTGCTTCATTATTCTCTTGAGGTTTTTGACTTTCAATTTCAGTAAACATTTGCCAAAGCAAAGAAAAGCATTCTGGAAACCCAGAAATAGAAAATTCCAAGGTAATTTTAGTCGGAAATAGTCGGAATGATCATATATCCTGTTCTGTGAGCTGAACTGCACATTGTAAACAGACAGGTAGGAGATGGAGATAGCAGTACATTCAGCAGGTCCAGATAAACCTGAATGAGAACATTTGACAACAGCTTTTCTCTTCATCCCCTTGGTATATTCATAGACAGAAAACATATCCCTTCCTTCGTTTGCTGATGGTAAACAAGTCAAATGGATTTAAATGTCTGTTTTTAAGACAGGTTTTCCATTCCATTAGCCATCCAAGTAACCTTGGGTTACTGTCCCAACTCACTCCAGGTTGAATCTACCTTGTTGAACATGGGTGGTTCTTGATCAAATCAAGTCCTTCACTTACATATTGGGACCTGTCAGCAAGTTCCAGATTCAAGTGTTTGTTGTTTTGCATGGCTGTATTTGGTAAGCCAGAAGGAGTTGATATCAAACCTTGTTTCAAGGGTGAAAACCACAGATTGTGACAAGCTGTGTGCATGCATTTTGGTGAAGCAGGTTATAAACATAAAAAAACCAAAGAAACACATGGTGAAGGGAATACTGGCCCACGAGGAGGCCACCAGGAAATGTTACCCAGGGCTTATTGCTCTTCCTTAAGTTATAGTATAGCACCTCTGCACTGGTGTGTGGTGTGATCAGAGTGGGAGATAGTAAGAGCTGGCTGCTGGAGCACATACTGTTCCCTCAAGCTGCTCTCAGCCCTGGTCACAGAGTCCGAGGAGTTTTAAGACATTGGATGTCTTGATGTCCCCCTGCAGCCTCTCTGGGTGAGGTACTGTGCTGTTCCTGATAGGCATCTGAAAATCAGGCAAGTTGATGGTGTTCTGTTTCATAGGAATTTTATGGTCTGTTTTATTCTTTATGTGTTTCTTGCTTCTTGGCGATTTTAGGTTTTGGTTGCTTTCCATAAAGCAGAGCCAGATTACATTTCTCTCTAACAAGTACTTTTGCTTTTGGAGGAGAGTGTGCTAAAGAGGTTGCAGGCATGAGAAGAGCTAGTTCAGAAAAAGGTATAATGAAAAGGCACTTTATGCATCTGTAGTATTTACCTGTATTTACCTGCTTTTAGTATTTACCTGCTTTTCATTCTTCCCAACAACTCCATGGGGGCACAGAGGGGCAGGATAGTGGACCAAAGAATATATCTGCATGTGGCAGGGACAGTAAGTGAAGAAGGCAAGAAAATAGAAGAAAGCCTTAGAATCACAGCAACAGTTTTGCCTGATAGGTAGGTGATTGAATCCCCTTTGTCTGTGTCTTTCTCCACAATTCAGATGTACAAGCCAAATCCATGGAGTCAGCTGTTAAGACATTTACAGCATTTTCAGGGGAAAAGGTGTCAGTTGAACAAGTCTCAAGGCTCTGTATTTAGGGCTTAGAAACCCGAGGCCTATCTACAGTGTCTAATCTTGGTTGTGCAGTTTGGGCCTGAGGTGGGCCCAAAGCAGCAGGATGCCTGTGGTTTGGGCAGAGTAACTCAAGGAAACACTGGTTTCCTCTGCAGCCTCTTGCAGCAGTAGTGCCACCCCTGTCTCTTTAGTTTGCAGTTATAGGCAACCACAGTGCATGGCTGAAGTCCTCATGCACAAAGTCTTCTCTTCCCTTCCAGGGACTCACAGACCTTTTTCCAAGCTCTCCATGAACACAGCCATCTGGCTTCCTAGTGTCAGGCCAGAGGAGCAATCTGAGGCAGAAATGGAAGGTAGCTGCATCTCAGTAACCCCTGGGCTGCATGACTGCAACTGAATAGCACAGTATGTAGTTTCACAATTAGACTCTGGTGGTATTATACTCTGGCTGGTATTCCAGCACACCCCACAGTTCCCTTCTAGCAGTTGCCATAGTCTTTTGGCATCTCCCTTTTTCCTGTTGGTGTTCTATGTTTATTTATTTGCAGCTTCACCAGCAGGATAAAAATGGCAGGCTGAGAGGGTTTGAAAAGTGGTGATTTGGGGCTGTGCTGTCTCAGCACTAAAGGAAACCCAGAGAGGTAAGCAGGCATAGCTCCTGCCACGTCCTTGCCCTTTCTCCTCAACGAAGACAAGTTGTGCAGGGACAATTGTACAAGAGCTGTCTTGTGTCCATAACATGGCTGCACACCACGAGAGACAGCCCTTCACACTGAAGGCAAGACTCTGGTCACCTTTTCTAGCAGCTGGGCTGAAGATGAAGCAGAACCTAAGCCCTAGTTACAGATCAAAGTGTGTATAACAAGAAGCAGAGGGCTCTTTCATGGCCCCTTGGTGACTTTAAAAACAGAAATTTTTACTTTGACTTCACAGCCAGCCAGCTTTGAGGACAGGCTGTGCAGTATCTGAATCATCTTTGTCTGGGAGCACAAGAAATCCTCAGAGCAGCCTGACTGCAAGTTCAGCCTGACCCCAGCTTTAATGGCAGATGCACTGAGTTCCAACCACCCAGTCAGTGGGTGGTCAGGGGTGAGGGGAGCACGTCTGCACCCCAGGGCAGGGTGGGATGCTGCCCTTCCAACACTGGGTCACATCTCAGGAGTCAAGCACTCATCCCTGCTGTGAAAATTATCTGGATGCTTTCCCCAGAAAATCACTTTTCATCAGAAAATTGCCTTTCACCAGAAAGTGCCAGCGTGAGCGAAATCTTTTGGTAAGGAGTGTTGCTGGGAATGTTGCTCTTTTGCTGGAATTTTTCTCAGGGGAGGTTTCTTCATTTTACAGTGACAGCTGGGACAAGGGAGGGCAAATGGCCCAGCATCCAGTACTGCAGGTAATCCTGCACACTGGGACAGAGCCAAGGGCAGGCCTCCACTGTGCTGGCATTAGAGCAGGAGCCAGGTCTCACCCAGCAAATGCTCCAAGTGCTGGAGTGGAGGAGTGTCTGTGCTCTGAATCACCCTGCAGATATTCACTGAAACAGGCAGCTCAGCCTCACATCCAAACCCGAGGGGAAACCCTGAGCCTCTGAACTGGGGACTGTCTCACAGCACTGGAGGCTGTGGGCAGACCTTGTGTAGCAGCCTCAGGGACTTTGTCTGCAGGTCCCTTAACACAGATCTCTGAGGCTGAAATCTCAGTTAAATCAGAATTTCAAGTTCCACATTGTTGTTAAAAAAGAGTCTGATCTGATGTGCAGAGAGAAACACTTGTAATGCATGACCCCAAAGGCTCAGGTAACAAGGGGCAAGTGGAAGACAACAAAAGCAGCATTTTAGAAATGTCATGGTTTTAAAGCTTATGTAAGTACTTTTGTATGCAATGCTCTCATGTTAGGATTTCTTTTTTTTCTTAACATATACACTTGACAGGGAGGGAAATCTTCTCTGTAGGGTGGAAGCATTGAAACTTCTTCCTTTAAAGTACTGTGGAGCTGCTGACCATAGAAAAATGTGCATGCAAAGCAACACGAGAACTGGGGCACTTAGAGGTGACCTGGCTTTTGACATCTTCTAATGCTGGAGGGATTAGAAGATGATGTCAAAACCTGCAAGAAACTAGAGGAGAGTCAGAATTTCTTCTCAGGAGACCAAAGGCAGGGTCAAGAAGTTACACAACACACAGTGGAGAATTTTTCTGAGGTTCAGTATGGGCAAGTGCCAGTGAAAGAGACTCTGGAAGACAAACCAAAATGTTTCTGAGAGATTTCTGCAACTTTTAGACAGACTATATATAGAGCAACGAGTACAGCTGGATTTGAACTCCAGTGACACAGGCTTTTGTTTTTGTAATTCTCCTTTTGCCAAAGGTTCCTTTGGCAAAGAGAATGTTTCTCCCAAAGAAAGATGCTGCAGTTGGCTTTTTGACAGCAAATTTCTATAGATCCTAATGAAAGAGACTTACTTTAATTTGACTGCATAGAATCACTTACTGAGAGCTTCCTTCTTTGTTTTCATGTGCCCTGAGCTGACATTAGTATATGGCCCCCCCAGATCTTCTGCAAATGCAGATATTTCCCCATACTCAAGTAATTTCTGCAAAGGAAAAAAAAAACCTGTTTGAAAGAAACAAATGTACACACAAAAATAAACATATACATCTTGTAAAGAACAATTGTTTTCCCTGTGGCCCAATTTCAGAAATCTAGATATGGAAATGTAATGATAAAAATGCATCCATTAGATTGCAAGGTGAAAAAGTCTGGTTCATTGGTATGAGAGCTAGAAATTTTGCTTATAAAAAGTAAAAAGCAGCATGTAGTTGTTAATGTACATGTTTATGGACACAAGTTGGTATAGGTCAATCTTTTTTGAGAACATACAGATTTGATGCAGATCTATTTTGGGCAGGATTCTGTTCTATTAGGACTTGTTTTTCTTGTGTTCCAATGGTTGATTAGTTCTTATTTGGGTTTTTTTCCCGTTTGTGTGTGTGTCTTGTGTGTGTGTGTTTTGAGAACTTTTGTTTTGTTTTCTTAAATTGAAAAAAACTCAAAACCCCAAGCAGAATTACAGCATCCGGTGGACTTGAATGCATAGTTAAAAGTTTTAGAAAGAAAAATGGCCTTTTTTTTTAACCAATGCTGTAGTAAAGAGGGAAAAGACTGCAAGGAAAAGCAGCTGCAGCTGAAAGAAACAAAGTGCAAAGAGCATGAAATACGTTTTTGCTGTCACTGTTTTTTGGTTTCATGTGAGGATACTAATAGGTCATACCTAGATGATATTGAAACATGTTCCAAGGGACAGGAAGACATTTAATTAGTGAAAAAAAAACCATCTGGCAGGTTGATTGATGCACAGATCTGCTTTTTAAAAGCCTGTTCAGACCCTCGTACTGTCAGGACAGCCTTTGGACAGAGCCTGGCTTGTTCAGATTGCAATGGGTTAATAATGATACTGAGAAGGAGATAGTTATGCATTAGCTGAAAGTGGGGATTCTTGCATCCTGTTGAAATGAACTCTCTGTAGCAGAGCATTATCACTCCACTCTACTGGAAGTAAAGATTTTGGCATTCACATCCGTGGATAGTGGGAAGAAGAGAGAAAAGCCAGGGCCCAACATTGGCTCTGGGTGGAGCACATTTCAGCTCTTCATTACCCTAATGGGCAAAGATACAGCCTGGTCCTGCTGCCTTGGGTGACCAGAGCATCAGGTACCCCCAAGCCTCTCGAGCTTGGAAGCCTCTTGGTAAAGGTTGCCAGGCTGCTCCTGCACTTGAGTTTGGGATGTCATTTCTGCAGGAAGATTGGAGCCACAAATAGCAAAGCTGTAGGTTTGTGAACCTACACAGGATAAATGTGTCAGAGTGTGGGAGGGCAGACAGAGTCTTCCAAAAGTCATCTCCACTGGTAGTCCTCTAATGAGGAGCAATTTCCACTCCTGTTTGCTCACACATCAAAACTCAGACACAGAAGCACTTTGGAGAGTCTTCTTTCCATATGCAGCTAATAGAGAGTGCTGGGGGAATTAGGTGCTAAATTATCTATTAAACACCTTAGTGATTTTGTAGGTTTATTCCAAAGCTAAATTCTCCATAGGCTTCACTGACTTTCCTAAAGCTTTTAGTGGCACAAAAATTCTATACATGCACATCAGAATCCAGAATGCTTCCTGTCAGCTGGGTCTCTTAAGGCAAGCTGTATCTTAGTTTGTGTTCATGGTGGTCCAGGTAGTGGCATACCTGTCAGAGAAAGCAAATTTGCACGTTGGGTTATTCATCTTTTTGTCATTGATGGCTGCTTTGCTCAAGCCATAGTTATTCTTCTCTGTGTTGTTGTCCTAACACTTCAGCCTGATCCTTTTGTGCACTTGCAAGAATTGCATCAAGTGCTGCAAATCACCTGCAGCCATTGCCTTTGGGTGTGAGAGCAAGCATATCCCAATGAAATTACTAGGATACAGGGCTCTGGGACAATATTGGCCTGATGGCTGGTTTCTGACTCATAAGATTAGCTGACTCCCTGGAAGGCAGGGAAGTGCAGAGAGACCTCGTCAAATTAGAGGGCTGGGCAATCACCAGCCATAGGAAGTTCAACAAGGGAAAGTGCTGGATTCTGCACCTGGGATGGGACAACCCCAGATGTATGTACAGACTGGGAATGAGATGCTGGAAAGCAGTGCCACGGAAAAGGAACCTGGAGGTCCTGGTTGGTGGCAAGTGCAATATGAGTCAGCAGTGCCCTGGCAGCCAGGAGGGGCAACTCTGTCCTGGGGGCATCAGACAAAGCATCTCCAGCTGGTTGAGGGAGGGGATTGTCCTGCTCTGCTCTGACCTGGGGCAACAGTTTTGGGCACCACAACCTAAGAAAGATTTTAACCTCTTAGAAAGCATCCAAAGACAGGACACAAGGATCACGAAGGTTCTTGAGGGGAAGCAGCTGAGGTCATTTATTCTGTTCAGCCTGGAGGAGACTGAGGGGAGACCTCACTGCAGTGACAACTTCCTCCTGAGGGGAAGAGGAGGGGCAGGTACTGATCTCTTCTCTGTGGTGACCAGTGACAGACCTGAGGGAATGACCTGAAGGTGTGTCAGGGGAGGTTTAGGTTGGATATTAGGAAAAGGTTCTTTACCCAAAGGGTTCTGGGCACTGAACAGGCTCCCCAGGGAAGTGGTCACAGCACCAAGCCTGACTGAGTTTGAGAAGCATTTGGATGATACTCTCAGGCCCATGGTGTGACACTTGGGGATGGTCCTGTGCAGGGCTAAGGGTTGGACTCGATGATCCTTGTGGGTCCCTTCCAACTCAGCATATTCTGTGATTCTGTGAAGTTACAGTGGCACAGGCAGAGTCCTTCCACTCAGTTTTTGAGCTTTGGCTGTGGCCCACAGAGCCAGATTTGTGCAGTGGTGTGAAAGTATCTTGGTTCTTTATCTGGTTGGAGAGCCTGACAGCTTAATTATGCTGTGAGAGGAGTGAACCTCCTAGAAACAAAATCTTATGTCCTATGTGTTATGTTTGTGACAAAAATACTCACTTACGACCAAATTAGTTTGGTGAGGCAGATATAAATTAAGGCCCTTCCAGTCTTCACACCTATCAAAATTAGGAAGTTAAAGACAGGCCATCTGAGCTACTACACTAGTAAAACAAGATTATCCTTCCTCCCTGCAATATGCTTAAAATCTTGACAGCAGTTTCAGTGGGACAAGCAATTTTTCTCTCCATAGCTCCATTACCCCCTGGGAAATAGTGGGAGGTACATCATATGCCAGTTGAAAGTGGAATAAAAAAAAATCTATAAACACAAGGCACTACAACCTTTTATCATGGTTAATACAAGGGCCACAAATGCTGCCTCTGATGACTCCTTTCCACATCTTCTTGTTGACATTTCTTTAGTTATTGTCTCAATCTCTTCTTAAGTGTAGAATGTGCAGGGTGCCTCGGAATTTTGATGATCATATCAAGGTAACAGAAGGCTTTATACTCAATGTGATGACCCTGCTCTTCCTGCTGGCAGTGCATCAACCCTTGAAACACATTTCTGGTCACTCCACAATATTTTGAGGAACTCTGCAGTTAGCAAAGAAGGCAAAAGTCTCATCACTCTTTTCATGTTTTCTTTCCCAGCAGGGACAAACCTGTGCATACACACTGAGAGAACCATAAATTTAGGATGTGGGGCTGTGCAGTAAAAATTTTCTTGGCTTTGTGTAGCAAAAGACACCTGTGGTGAGCATGTGGGCAGAACTGTTAATAGATGTGCCAGTTTCTCAGCTTCTCTAAAATGGGAACCAGCTTGATACAACCTCACCACTCTTGAATAATGTTTTATTGCTATAATCTGGCATGGGCAAGTACAATGAGGTTGGACATTGGACATGGTCCCTCTGTTGCATCCAGTGGGAGTCACACACCCCACCATCCTGGGTGGACTCCTGCATGCTTACAGGAGTTTTCACAAACTGTTCCGAGTCAGACTGGCACACTGAATAAATATACACTTCACTCAAATAAATATACACTTGCTTTCCACACAAAGCTCCCAGAACATTCACACTTTTATATGAGCATTTACAGAGGAACCATCACAAGCCCTATAATTGTCCACATTGAAATCTGTGTATTTAGGGAAGCTGATTAATATTCAGCTGGAGTTACCAACAGTGATGTAGCAGAGAATTGCCGTAGTATTCTGAATTAACAACAGAAGAGCAGTCACCACCACCATTGTTGTTTGTTGCTGTTCCAGTGCACCAAGGCTGGCTTGTTTACAGGCATAATGACTAAAGAGTCAGAGCTGTCTTTATTTGCCACTAAGCAGGCAAGAGCACTGCCTTCAGTGTCTCAGAAAGCTTGGAGAAGGCATTGTGGTCACCAGTTGTTACAGGTGAGGTAACCAAAAATGCTTCTCTCTCTGGTCTTCCCTTTTTTTTGTGGTATTTTTTCTTTTAGAAATGCCTACATTTATCAGTACTTTATATAAGCTTTTAACTGCAAGGCTAGTGTGTTAATAAATGTTCATTGGAATATAAAATACGTTCTATATTCAGTGAATAATAGATTATAGATAATTCCAAGCATATAACTTAAAATGCTGTAGGTGTTTATGAGCTATTTATAAGCAATTTATTATTGATCAGGAAGGGAAGGAGGAATCACACATTTTTTACAATCCATGAATCCTGTACTAATTCTTTCCAAAGAGTGTTCAAGGCTTGGCTACAAATGAAGCATGAACCACTGGCCTTTTAGCAGTGAGGTGTCCAGCTGACAGCTGATAACACCACACCAAATTCTTGGCAGCCTTGGGACACTTCAGTGCATTGGTGACCTGTCCTGCAGCCAAACATGTAGCTAATACCTCCAGTTTTAGTTATCCCTTCCAACTGCTCTCAGCAGCCATGATTTTAAATCATAATTCATATCAATCTTCAATCAAACGTGGTGCTTTCCTTTAAGCATTGCTGCTCTGTTTCTTTGGTACATTCCCTGGCTAAAGCTCTTTCTTTCCCCTGTTCTGTGTTCCCTGCTCCTCTCCCCAGGGTGAATGCTCACAGAAGTGCTATGACATCTTTGTGCTGGAGACGGTGTGCGTGGCGTGGTTCTCATTCGAGTTCCTGTTGCGGTCCATCCAGGCAGAGAACAAATGTGCTTTCCTGAAAACCCCGCTCAACATCATCGACATCCTGGCCATTCTGCCTTTCTACATCTCCCTCATCGTGGACGTGGCCTCCACCAAAACCAGCCGCAAGCCCGGAGGGGGAGCCGGGAACAAGTACCTGGAGCGGGTGGGTTTGGTGCTGCGCTTCCTGCGCGCCCTGCGCATCCTCTACGTGATGCGGCTGGCGCGGCACTCGCTGGGGCTGCAGACCCTGGGCCTCACCGTGCGCCGCTGCACCCGCGAGTTCGGCCTCCTCCTGCTCTTCCTCTGCGTGGCCATGGCCCTCTTCTCTCCGCTGGTGTACCTGGCTGAGAGCGAACTGGGAGCCAAGCAAGAATTCACCAGCGTCCCCACCAGTTACTGGTGGGCCGTGATCTCCATGACAACTGTTGGCTATGGGGACATGGTGCCTCGTAGCATCCCCGGACAGGTCGTAGCCCTGAGCAGTATCTTAAGTGGCATTTTGCTGATGGCTTTCCCAGTCACGTCCATCTTCCACACCTTTTCCCGTTCCTACAGCGAGCTGAAGGAGCAGCAGCAACGAGCAGCCAGCAGGAAAGTGCGCCAGCTACATGAGAACACTGAGCTCCTGGGCAGTGCTCCACTCCCACCAAGTGTTGCTGGGCAGGAGGTACCCATGGGGTACCAGTAAGCCAAGAGAAGTTCTCGACCCCGAACAGCCGAGGACGTACATTGGCAGCACAAGAAGCAGAGGACAAGGGAGGTCAGTTCTGCGCCTCCCAAACTGCATAAATGAGGGGCAGATGCACACAGGGTTATGTCTAAAGATCAACTTTTGATCTTAAGGGCCCTCTGGAAAGTACCCC